>JAYXIM010018095.1:0-23632 GCA_037575425.1 Anastrepha fraterculus | reverse complement strand
AAGCGTCTCGAGTGTTACAAAAACAATGCGAACATACCGATAAAACAGAAATACAATTACTTACTTATTGACCACAGATATCAATAAACAGGATTTCCGAGAATACTGCGACCCAATTCTCGGGAATACGATACTTCGCGCAACAATGGGAAAATATATATTTGCTTCCATACTGCGATTCTTAAGATTCGATGATAAAAATACTAGATCTCTGAGGAAGTCAAAAGATAAAGTAACACCGGTTAGAGAGTTACGGGAGTACATAAACCAAAATCTAAAAACGTTGAATTTACCCGGGAAAAATCTCACTCTTGATGAACAGCTTATGCCTTTTCGAGGACGAGTATCATTCAGACAATATCTACCCAGCAAACCTGATAAATATGGCGTACAAATTTGGTGGATCTGCGACAGTAAAACTAGCTACCCTCTATATGGTATACCATATCTTGGAAAAGAAGGACAAAACAGAGCTGAAAATTAAGCATATATGTAGTATAGTCAACCATACATGTGAAGAAACAGAAATATTTCTTTTGATAATTATTTTACTATTCTTGAAATTGCGAAACCGTTGACATATTGAGAAAAAAAACTCGTATACCACCGAAGTTTGAACCCTACAGAAATCGTGACATCGAATATAACGCCTTTGGTTTTTATAGAAATATGAAACTGATTTCGCATGTACCGAAAAAAATCGTGCAATCATTTTCTTGTCTACTATGCATCATTCAAAAGAAACAGATGTAAGCAACAAAAATAGTTCTGAAGTAAATTTGTACTATAATTCCATTAAGGGACGTATAGACACCCTCGACCAGATGGTTCATGAATATTCAGTTCGGAGAAAAACAAATAGATGACTGATTGCATTTTTTTTTTCAAAATATTATAAATGTGCTGTGAACATTCTGATAAACAAGCGATCTGAAATATCTGCAAGCAAATAACAACTAAATAAACGTTTTGATGTGTCTGTTGGCAGAGAATGTTAATGGAGTGAGAAGGAGCAAATGTTAAATGAGATTCTCATTCCATTAACATTCTCTGCTGTTGGACACTACTGGTCAGGTACGTTACAAAAGCATACTGGATAGTTAGGGTTACTCAAGCGTAGCGAGAAATACCATTCTAATGGGAATGTCTAAAACCGTTCATTTATTCTTTGATTTAATATTCTCTACAATCGTGAAAAGTAATATCTTATTTCTCTCTTTTGTCTCTCTAATCCTTCCTTTCAAAATTTTATTAAAGAATTTCAATTTTTACAGTTTCATTTTTACAGATCCAATGCAACCATGAACTAATGTAGTTACTAAATATTTGCATCGGAATAGTATTTTTTGTATTTTTCGTTTTCTAGAAACACATTTGTCAAAAAATATTCTCTACTTAAAAAATTAGTTTTAAAACAGCTTTTGTGCGATATTTTAACAAACTTATTCCGATTACTCTCCATCCATAACATTTTTGCCAAATATTATACTAAAAGTGTTTAATACTATTTTGAGTTTTCTGGGCTAGATAACACCCGCCTTACCTTATTACATACTCATTTGGCAATTTCCACTTACAGGGGTTCTGCAATTCGTTTCAATTAACAATTTTGTAATTTTCATTATTTTACAAATATTTAAGTAACATATAAATACCGTATAAATATCTAATTATGTACATATGTATGTATGTATGGACAGAACTCGCGTTTCGATTTAAAACCTATTTAATTATAAGCACACGTGATCTGAAATTGTGCTAATGTGCTAAAGATATAATAATATTCATGTGCATGCAGAGGACGTTTAGCTATATCTTCGCTGCTCTCTAGACTTTCTCAATGCATGCATGGAGAACTCAACATTGGTGTATAAGTTAATAATTAACATATTTATTTTAATAAAGTTCAATCCCCCTTGTCGCAATTCAATTGCTGACACATTTCCTTGGTTAATAAAATTAATAAATTTATTGTAATAAAGTTTAATTTCCCCGTTTATGCCAAATTTAATCATTTACCTTTCTTACAATATTTACTTAAAGTGCTGACGACATGTTTGCATTGAATGCACCTCAAACAGCTCACGTTGCATGCAATTTGATGATTGCTGTTCAACATTTAATATTAAGTAGTTAGTAAGAAACCAAATTAGTAATAAATCAACCGTCCGACTAAGAAGTCATAGTCTTCCGACAAAAAATAAAAATTATATTAAAGACATAGAGGACATAGTCCTCTCTTTACAAAAAAAGGAATTAATAAGTATTTTATTAAGTTTTATATAACTCAACCTTAACCATCACAATAAAGTAAAATTTAAGAATTCTGTAAAAAAATTTGTGGGCACTCCCAAACATCTGGGCGTAACTTAAAATATCCCAGGATATGGAACGCACGCATTTTTAGTGCAATCGGCAAAATGTATGTTATGCTGCGATGCTTGTGGAGTATTCAGCACTTCACGCCAGTGAATATGACACTATTTCTAGCTAAAATTCTAGCTACCGATTCTTCTATTATACGTGGCGGCGAATTGTATGTCAGGTGTGCTAATGTATGCAATAGAAACCTTAATGTCCTGTCTAACAACATAAAACTCAGATAAGGGCATTGCTACACTAAGTCATATTGCCACAGGGCCCCGATTATATCAAGAAACGATTTTACTTTAATCCACCAGATCTTCCCGATCACTTGCTAAATGTAATATTAAATTTACGCGACAAATATCTGAACGTCAGTTAAGATTGAACTTATGCGTAATTTTACTAAATGAATATTAAAGGTCTCTACATCTTTTCCTGTCTCTTTCAAATCTATCTTCATCGGATTTTTACCTTACCGTATTTCTCTTCATATCCCTTACTTTCTGTCTACTTTTTGATAAATTGTTTCTTAGGTTATAGGATATCACACACTATAAATATAACAATAGTCCGTGGGATCGAAGTGCACACCCCAATTTCATTCATTCATCGGTCGCTATGAGCGACCAAATAAATAAAAAATAAAATAAATACCCGATCAGTGCATGATTTGATACAAGTATGGTATATTCATTGATTATATAAGATTGAAAATGTTTAGGCCTTGACACCTCTGCTTCTGAGCTAGTATTCAAAAGTCATTCCTAAACCGTAGGTGTTTCTCACTGGATGCCATTTTTTTAACTGGAAAGTAATGAGGCTGAATTCCATTACGTACGTATGTATGTATTTGACTGTAGAGCGTCTGGTCGAATCAGCCACATGTGTTTCAATAGAATTATCTTCAGAGACTTTGATCTTATAGATTTTATATATATGATGCTTTCCATTTAAATTCAACCGGGCTATTCGGGTCATGTTCTTCGATTTCGATGTAACTTAAATATGTTGCTCTCTGGTCAAAATAATGAGACACGTATTTTTTTGTTCGCCCGAAAAAATTTTTTTTCAAGAGTTATGGGCAATTTTGTTTTTCGCCTCAAACTCGATTTTTTTTAATTATATAAGAAAAATTTTTTTTCAAATGCCCATAACTTAGTCAAAAATGAACCGATTTTAATAATTCTGGGTTCAAAATGATCGTAATTACATACACAAGCGACTTCATGTAGAAACAATTGCAAAAAAGTAGTTGAAATTTTTTTAATTAGCAAAAAAGAAAAAAATTGAAATTTTTTCGAAATTCAATATTTCAAAAAGTGTATTTTTTTTTTTTTATAACTTTTTCCAAATTAAAAGGACATCCCAAACTTTAATTGAGCTGCATGCCTAGTAGCTAAAATGAGTTGTTTTTGAGTAATGAATTTTTGAGTAAACACCCTGTTTCGCAGTTTTTGTTTTTTGCAAAAGAAAAAATTTTCAACTACCTTTTTGCAACTATTTCTACATGAAATCGCTTTTGTAAGTAATTACGATTATTTTGAGCCCAGAATCATTCAAATCGGCTTATTTTTGACTAAGCTATGAGCAATTAAAAAAAATTTTCTTATATAGATTCTTTCCATTTCAATTCAAAAGGGCTATTCGGGACATGTTCTTCGATTTCGATGTAACTCAAATATGTTGCTCTCTGGTCAAAATAATGAGACACGTATTTTTTTTTCGCCCAAAAAAATTTTTTTCAAGCTTTATCGGCAATTTTGTTTTTCGGCTCAAAATCGATTTTTTTTTTAATAATATAAGATTGTTTTTTTTTAAATGCTCATAACTTAGTCAAAAATGAACCGATTTTAATAATTTTGGGTTCAAAATGATCGTCATTACTTACACGAGCGATTTCATATAGAAATAGTTGCAAAAAAGTAGTTGAAAATTTTTTCTTTTGCAAAAAACAAAAACTGCGAAACAGGGTGTTTACTCAAAAATTCATTACTCAAAAACAACTCATTTTAGCTACTAGGCATGCAGCTCAATTAAAGTTTGAGATGTCCTTTTAATTTGGAAAAAGTTATAAAAAAAAAAAATACACTTTTTGAAATATTGAATTTCGAAAAAATTTCAATTTTTTTTCTTTTTTGCTAAATAAAAAAATTTCAACTACTTTTTTGCAATTGTTTCTACATGAAGTCGCTTGTGTATGTAATTGCGATCATTTTGAACCCAAAATTATTAAAATCGGTTCATTTTTGACTAAGTTATGGGCATTTAAAAAAAATTTTTTCTTATATAATTAAAAAAAATCGAGTTTGAGGCGAAAAACAAAATTGCCGATAACTCTTGAAAAAAAATTTTTTCGGGCGAACAAAAAAATACGTGTCTCATTATTTTGACCAGAGAGCAACATATTTGAGTTACATCGAAATCGAAGAACATGACCCGAATAGCCCGGTTGAATTTAAATGGAAAGCATCATATATATATATATATACATATTCCATTTGTAGAACAACATTAAGACGCATACGACAAATAGGAGGAGGAGCTCGGCCAAACACCCAAAATGGGTGTACGCGCCAATTATATAAATATATACATAAATGCTCCTATTTGTGGTGTGCGTCTTGATGGTGCTCCACAAATGGAGGGACCTACAGTTTTAAGCCAACTTCGAACGGCAGATATTTTTATGAGGAGCTTTTTCATGGCAGAAATACACTCGGAGGTTTGCCATTGCCTGCTGAGGGACGACCACTATTAGAAAAATATTTCTCTTAATTTTGGTGTTTCACCGAGATTCGAACCGACGTGAATTACGAATGGTAGTCACGCACCAACCCATTCGGCTACGGTGATAGTTATAGTAAATCGTGCTTTTTTTCAGCCGAGCTCCAGACCCTTTGGTAAATCTAGTGGGTTGGGTATATAGCGACGCTGGATAAAGTTGGTGACGGAGAAACACTAGTCTGAATTCTCTTCTCCGGTTTCCTTGCAAGCCGATGGCCAGCAGATTTATACTCAGCTAGATTATATTAGCCACAGCCCATTGCAAAAGCGAAGTATTCGCAAAGGTAAATTTAATACGCGAGTGGTGAAGTGATTTCGATCTCAAGATAGCACCAGAGTAAAAAAAAACTAAAAACCTAAAACTAAAGTTAAAGTTAAAGAAAATTTATGAAATTATATTCTGCGGAACAAAGCTTAAAAAAAAATATTATTTTGTTTGTATTTACAGTGGGGTTTCGCTTAAAAGTTATGTTATTATAGTTAGGTATCATACCATAAAAATAAATATCATAAAAATATTAGTTTGGGCAGTGCATTTATGGCGTAAACTACTTATGTACAAAGTTTAAATTTTCGAAAGTATCTAAGTACACAGGTATAAGCTATTAATAAATGTACATATGTATCTGTATTACATTTAAAAGAACTCGATTATTTAAGTCAAGCACACATCTGACGTCTGTATGTATGAATATACTATATTAAAATTTATATGGATAGCATTTTTTGGTAACTAAACTTTTCCTTAAATACATGAAATTTTATCTTTTCTCATATCTAAATATTTTATGGAACGAACATGTACGCACGTAAATTTGTTCTCCTTTTGCGAGACCCCACGTGTCATATAGCAAATAAAAGTAAATATTTAGCGCTGAATTAGATTCGCCTTTCATATGCTTGAATTTGGGTGTGTCTACTGACTTAAGCAGTGGTTGAGTCTTATTGAATTGCTGCGGCCGTTTATGATGTTGCGGTGAATGTAGTGAACAAAGCGAGGATACCCACCTCACTGAGAGTCCTACTAGGCAAAGGAGAATAACACAGTAGCTTTGTAAATGTGAAGCTGCACTTTTTTGCATGGCCGCTGGATTTTCATCTGTAATATATTTAAACAAAAATTTGATAAAAGATATATATAAACCTTTTAATAATTCTAATTCAGTGAAGGAATGAAATGACTTTGTTAATTTGCATACAAAGGAATATAGATCATGAAAAGCAGGAACCGGTGGCCTCATAACATTGAATAAAATACAGCTGATATTCCTCTGACAGAGGTAATATTGGAAACCACTGAAAGGATTTGCATGCGATTTTTCATAATGTGATTAGTTGATATTTGTAGAAGAATATTACCCAAGGCGTTTTCAGTTTTTTCAAGAAAGCGTGAGGCACAGTTATAATGTGTATTAGTTGCCCTTCTATATCTAATGTTTAAAGCAAGCAAAAATATTTGAAATGATAAAGATCCTTACATCTCTACACGATCAAAGCACTAACCATGGCTATACATGCCAATTATATACATACATAAATATATACCTATACATTTAACTCAAATTTTTAAGCAGGTGGCAACCCTCTGCAAAAGTTTGTATATTTGTGCAGCGGATACTCCGCTATCAAGTCTATGACAGCTACTGAATAATACCAAAACTTTGAAATTGAAGTGTAAAACTCGTAAAGAAGATGCCAGGCAAATGAACGCAAGCCGTTCAGGCGAGGAAGGAGAAGTTGAGGGCAAAGAAATGTGGTTTGAACTAGAAGAAGTTAAAACCTATAATCTGATGTAAAAAAATCGTCTGATATCACATATAATAAAGAAGTTTTAGTCCTTTGTTTAGAATATAAGGATGAATAAAGATTGGCTGCATTTAAGACCGGGTTCATCCATTTGTACAAAATTGATCTAAGCTCGATGTAAGAGAGTGGTGGTTTTTGCACATCTAGGCATTTAATTTTTTCTTCTGTTTAGATTAGTGTAGTGTCTTTCGAGCTCAGCCGACTGATTTTGCGTTTCGAATGAGAGCTTGGCGACTTTAAAAATCTCTGGAAAAACCATCGATTACTGCAAAAAAAAATTTTTTCTTTCCCCTTTATTTTGTACATCTGTCCATTGACATTAGTTATGTTGTTTAATAATTTGGCCAGGATTTACATACATCGCTTGATGACCGGTGCCAAAAGTGATCAAAATTAAAATAAAACAAATAATAACCAATTAAATAATATACAATACAAGTTTCATTTTACATAATTACAATTGTACAGCAAATATAAAAGCAATTTAACTACTTTTACATATTTATTGTTTTCTAGCATTCATTAAGTTGCTTAGTCTAATTCTCTTTCGACGTCTTTTTGTATTTTTTCTATCTTTCAAGAAGTTTGTTGACTTCTGCATTATTGGGTTTGTGTATTTTTTCAAAGTGCTTTGTTATTTGTTTGATTTCTTCGTCTACTGTTGCTATATTAAAAGTCCTGTGGATGTCATCATTTTTCGTGTACCTGTCAGACATAGTCACAAAACCAAAAATTTTCGACTGTTGTCGTTTAATTTTTACTACATGAGACATCTTAGCCGTTCCCCACACCTGTAGTCCATATAGCCAGATTGATTTAATCATCATTTTGTACACTAACAGCTTTTTCTGTATAGTAAGTCTGGATTCTGTGCTGACTGACCAATCAAGTTGTCGAAGTTTTTCTTTTATTTGTTTGACCTTTTGCTTTATGTGGTAATTCTAATTTAGTTTCGAATCCAAATGATTCCCCAGGTATTTAGTAGTTGGTTTTATTGTAATTGCTTTGCCATTTATTTTAATTGGAACTTCTGTAAATTTTGTTTTGGTAGTAAATATAACCTGTATGGTTTTATCTTCATTTAGTTTTAGGCACCAATTATCGAACCATTCCTTAACTGCGTTTGTGTATCGCTGCAGTTTTCAGTAGCGATAGTTAAGCTTTTGTCCGATGCCAATAGTATTGTATTGTCTGCAAACGTAACAATTGATGAATTAGTTTCGTCAGGATATGGTACGTTTACGGTGAAAAAAAAAACATATAATAGTAGTGGTCGCTTCCTTGCGAAACTCCAGCTGTTATTTGATGAATATCTGAACATTGATTGTCATATTTAATACAGACACTTCAGTCGGTTAGCTAGCTTTTTATGATGAGATAGTAGTCAGAAGGTAGCATTCCTTTTATTTTGTGGAGTAAGCCTTTGTGCCACACTTTGTCAAATGCTTTAGCTACGTTCAAAACGACTGCAAAAATGGATTTGAAATATCGCCGATCTTTTACCGCGATGACTGAAACATTATACATAAATTCGAATACGAATAAAATAATTAAATACATAAAGTATAAATATGAAATCTTTACTGACTTTCAATTGCCGGGACATTCATGCCAAATTGGGCGTTCCCCGGAATAACTTCGGTATATGTCACAGAAGAGTATATAAGTACAACACCTTCTCTGGCACTGCATATCCCAATCTTGACGAAGGGGTCAAAAGCGATCCAAATTTATTATATAATGGAACTAACGAAATTGATTGTTCTCGCTGGGGTTGCCATCCAACCTAATCTCACTTAACCTATTCACGTACTTCTATGTCATAATACCAAGTTTTCTCACAATTAATATTAGAACTTAGCGCCTATATATCTTTTAATTTAATGTGTTGACTTCACAGAAAAAACGAGGGATAGATTTCAGTTGGATAGTGGATAGTCGATAGAATTATCACTAAAGGATACATTTGAAATAACTTAGAATTTGACAGGCCATGCGAGGCTGCGTTTGAGAACACACTTATAGCAACACACAAAACACACTTAAAACAAAATAAGCGACGTTTGGAAATTATAAAAATTACTACCGACATTCACAGGGGGCTTCTCACGTTAAAAGCGCTTACTCTAATAACGCCAATCATCCTTCTGGGTAATATAATCTTATTTTTATAGTTTTTATTTTTATCAAATATATTTACCGTTTATGACATTCACCATCACACTGGCTGCTTCAGCAGTGGTCGGCATGCAGGTGTAATTGCCCGAATCACTAAGTTGTGCGTTCGCTATACGCAGCCTATAATTATCGAAATGGATACACAGATTTATTCAAGAGCTACCGAAAATAAATAAATCATTCATATAAAATTCTCAATAAAGCTGCAATTTCAATTAACAATTAACAAAAAACAAAAACACTTCCAGTTTGTACTAAATACATCGCTTTTGCCACCATAAAAGCATTCCATGCGGTCGGAATCCACATTTATATTTTTCCGGCATCTCTTTGTCATAGTTTAGTCACGCGGCTTAAATGCCACATCAATTCAACTCCATTGATCAAAGTATTGTGTTTCGCATTCTCGCTACACATCACACACTCCCAAACATACAGAAGTGCATATGTGTACTCGTATATGAATCAATACATGGACTGGATGAGCTCAACAGAGCGTTTATATGTATTTTTTTTACACATGACTCCATTACGTTTTCCTAATAGCGACAGAAGCAATAAAACTCAAAAATACCTCATTTCACGGTTTCACTAACTCATCGCTATCGTCTAGTCCCAAGCCAAAACTGAAGCGAATTTTTCACTCACCGGCTTTGCAGCTTTACGCCCAGCTTCGATTCCATTGATATGCGCTGCATATCGATGGCGGCCTCATTGGGATGGGACACGAAGGGCGTCAGCATGTAGTTGGCTCTGTACCAGTAGATAGGACCGATATCCGGCGCCGATAACGGCTGTTTCACATGACAGGTGAGCGTAATGGCACTGCCCACTTTCACATAAAGAGCAGGAGGGCCGGTAATGAACGCTTTGGCATCCGGCGGTGTCACTGCAACGAAAAATAATGGTAATCAAAGCATGGGGGAAAATTTTAGTACAAAGTATATGGCTTTGAAAAAAAAGGTCCAAAGGGGAGGATAGAAGGGTGTATCCCCATCTTAAAACTGAGAACCGCACCCTCCGGAGCCTTATAGTTTTTAAGTAATTTAATGTTAAAGTTCTGCAATTTAGCGAAAAGTTGGTGTTGCGATACACCTGAAATAAAAACGAAGTTCGTATGCAGAGATGATCAGTGGAGGGTTGATTGTAAAACTGCAGTATTTTTTGCTGTAATTTAAAATTAAGAAATATTTTTGAAAATAAAAACATGCAGCTCATCGAAGCTTAAAAACAATGATATTAAACGTGTCACAAAAACTAATAAAGTAATTAAAAGCCAAAAATTACGGTTTATAAGTGTATTGTATTGCTTCGATCAGTTTTACAAACGGGTCCTCATGCCTTTTATAAACAGATTTTCTCCACAAAAATTCGATTATCATGTCGCAAAACAAATAGGGTGGTCGTAGTTGTCTTTATTAAAATACTCGTTTCCTTTCAAAAAACCCTAACCCTCATCAGTCCAACTCCGGCTACGCAATACACAGTATTTTTGCGTAGAACTTCTTTCCGTGTTAAAACCATTGAACCCAAAATTAACACGTCATATGCGTGTGTGTTGTAAGGAGGCACATAACCCCCATCCCCATCATTAACACTAAACTGAAATACTTCATTTTTGTTCATATTTTGGTTTTCATTTGCAGGCATCCGGCAACACCATACTGTTGCCATTCCAATCTTCTTCTTATTCGCGTTTAAAATTGGAAAGTGATTGTATGGACAAATGCATTTGCATTTAATTTTAATGAAAATAATTGGAATATAAGTATAAAAATAAGTATGATTGTACGTGTGATTTACATTTAGTGAATTTTAGTGAAGTGTAAAAAATATATATGTAGTGTAATGTGCCAAATTATAGTGAAGCTCCCGAGGGACTTTGAAGGCAAATAATTATGAAATTATTATTTCCCGAATAATTTGGAGTTATAAAGGTTTCATTAATAAAGACATTATACAGGGTGGGCCAAATAAGACCTACTAATGTTAAGCACAAATAACTTTTTTATTTTTTGACATATTTATTTTTCTCTTTTTGTAGATTATTATTGAATTGTTGGATATTTGTTATGGAAAAAAACTATAGATTGTGGGGCTCTGAAAATCCAAGGGCAACATACCAACATCAGTTGCACCCATCTAAATGTACTGTTTGGTGCGGTGTTATGGCCACTAGAGTTATCGGTCCATATTTCTTCGAAAATGAGGATGAAACGCCGGAATCGATTTCAGGAGCTTCTTACAGAACATTGATTGAAAACTTTTTGCGGTCAATGGCGGAGCACTATTCTAATTTGTGGTTTCAACAAGATGGAGCAACTGCGCATACTGCTAGGCAAACTATGGACCTGCTGCGTGATATTTATGGCGAACGTCTGATTTCCAAAAATTCAGATTTCCCTTGGCCATCTCGTTCGCCAGATTTGACTGTGTGTATCTTAATAAACCAGAGACTATTAGACAGCTGAAGCAAAATATGCGAGACGAAATACTGAGCCTTCAACCAGAAACATTATGTGGTGTAATGGAAAACGCGTTAAAAAGAGCCAATCTTTGTATCGAGAAAAATGGTGGACATTTGTCTAATGTAATATTTCATACATAATTTCCATAAAATATATTCAATGTATGAAAACAATTAACCAAAATAAATGATTATTGCAAAAGTTATTTGTGCTTAACATTGGTAGGTGTTATTTGGCCCACCCTGTAGTTTGCCAAAAATTGCCCAATATACATATATTATTGCAAATCCCAGCCAAGCATGGATTTATTTTCAGTGATTCGGTAGAGATTCTTACTATTTACAATTTTATATAAATAATTGTGAAAATTCTTCACTAATTTGTGAAGATATCAAATTTTTAAGACTTTACTTAGGGGGAAGCACGAATTTTATTTTATTTTTGCGTGTTTGCGTACTTAAAAAATAACACCGCACACGTCCGATCAACAATTCAAACGTGAAATTCTTTATTACATTCTGTCCTTAGATTATGTTTAAAACCAAGATTAAAAAAATAGCGGAAATGGAAGAACAGTACGTGGAGAGTTAGAGAGAGTATATGTGAGTAAGTAGTTAGGTAAATAGAAATAAGAAGAACGGAAAGTATGACTGTAGAAATAGAAAAAGGTAAAGAAGATAGCGAAAGCGAGAAACAGTAATGTATATATTTATATATAATACTAGCAAACCCGGCCCGCTTCGCTGGGCACACGTAAATAGAATAGATATGGTTTGGAACAGAAAAGATATGGTTTTCATATTATTTATTTCTTTATTCTTTATTCAAGCGCTTTGGCATAAACAATATTTTTTGTTTTTCTATTTGTTTTTGAGTAAATATATAATGTTGTTGGCTTCCCAACATGTGAACAGCCAACGTATAGTTGACCATGGGTGAATACTGGTTCTTCTAAATTCATCCCGCATATTTCTAAAGTTTGCCCTTGTGATTTATTGATAGTTATTGCAAATGCTAAACGAATGGGCAGTTGCAAAAGCTTGAATTCAAATGGCAATTCAGGTGGACTCATTGGAATTCTTGGTATTAGAACGTCTTTATTCTTGAACTTGCCAATTAAAATAGTTGCTTGGATAACATTATTCATCAATCGTTTGACTACTTCATTTTGTTCTTGGCGTTCTTCTGATGTCGCGTTATTCCGGGTATTTCTCATGCGCCTATTATTATTTGTCGAACGACCAATATGATTACGTGATTGTCTTGGCATTTGTACTATAATAAACATGATTGTAATTATGGTATTCCGAGATTTTAAAACATGTTTTTTTTTTAATTTTGTGGATTATATTTTCGATGCATATGTGTTTAAAAGCCCAAGTCCACATGGTCAGGATTATTTTATTTTGTTGTGATTTTCTTAAATCATCTCTTTTCTTCTGAAAATTGTAGACAATTTGCATGATAAGACTATTAATTTTTTCATCAAAGTTACGCATTTTTCGTGCTCTTCTTTTGCATCCTTTAACAATTTCTTTTGTTTTTTCATTTTTTTTTTTACCATTTTTTTCACTCATGGTGTATCGTTATTATGGCTGGTTCAAAAGAACGCTGTACGTGTTGCCGGTGTTCCGAATTCCAACCAAACTTTACGAAACCCATTTTCAATACTTACTTAACAATGTGTGTAAGTTTGGTTTAATTCGGTGCAAAGACACGACGGGTCCACGTTTTGGCATATATTTCGAGACCCTAGTCATCAATAGGTAAGAAAATTACCCCGTATTAAAGCACTTATCAACAGCTTTCATTTGATACCCATATTGTACACACACAACCAAAGGTTACCCGGGTCCATGTTTTGACTTATATCTCATGAGCGGCATGAAAAATACTCTGTACTAAAGCATTCACCAACAGCTTCCATTTGATATCCATATTGTACAAACACATCCTAGGGTTACCCGGGTCCACGTTTGGGCCTATTTCTCGAGACCCTGGTATCCGATTCTTAAAATTTCAAAACACAAAACTTCTCCACATGTGTCTCTTCAATGTGGCAAAGTTTGGTTAAAATCGGTGAGCCATTCTTCGTAAAGTTCATCACAACGCGAAAAACGGCTGAATTTTTATATATATAGATAACTTAATATTAAGCTTAAATATAATTTACATTTACATATTTATTAATTTATTTTCTGTTGAGTCCAACTTAGTATTCAATTGAAATAAGTCCTTTCTTCTCCTACATACATGTTCTATGCTTTTGTGAAATATGTTTTCATTATAAACACTTTAATGTTTTTCAACTCTTGTTATTTGTTATAATTTTCTGTGAAAATAAGTAGGCTTTGTTTGAAAAGAAATATGTATATATAGGGAATACTTTGTAAAATAAATTGAGAGAAAAATTGTAACTTTTCAATTGAAGCAGCAAATTTCATGATTGTTTTGGACAATTATTGGATTAAGGATTCTCCACGCAACATGAAGGATACAGGACTCTCAACGGATTTATAGCCTCATACAAGATTTTTCGCGCATCAATTTCTTCCTGCAACCTTATTGGTTCTTTCTGCAACATTATTGGTTCTTCCTGTAACATTATTGGTTCCCGCAACAGATTTGTAGCCGCATACAGGATTCTCCCCACAACTTTTCATTACCGCAACATTATTTTCAATTATTTAAAAGTTCTAGTAACTTCTTAATAATAGTTTTCATTTACATATCAAATTTAATTTCAATTTTAATTTATTTTGTTTTATTTTGCTTGAGAAATTGGATTTCTTTAAATCTTGAAAATATAGAGTATTGTTAAATAATTAGAAAAACTTTAAAAGTTTAATGACATTAGTAAATAATTTTATATACTTGTAAATGGCAATGAACTAGAGTAAACTAATGCTGGAAATCAGATGAGAAATACTAGTCACTAAAATCATAAAAATTGGATTGAAAACAAACCCATTTTAGATTTTCAGTTCGAAATAAAATTAAGAATTGTTCAGAAGTGTTTCATTATACTTTAGTATCGATTCGGTAAGGATCGAAATGATTCATTAAGTTCATACTGCATTTTATATGGGTTAAAAACAAAGAAGATGCTAAAGCTGTTTGATACTATAGATGGAGGGGGATATTACGATTAACTTTCGCCAGAAATCGGGCTAAAAATCGGTCATCTGGTAGTTTAATTTAAAATTTTATTCCTAGTACTTTTCTACGGTAGTTGGTGCTGTTAAAGTCTCAGATATGCCCTTAGAAAAAGAGAATATTTATGTGTTGTATTTGTTGTTATCACAAATAGCCGTAGAAGATACCTTTTTTGCAGTGCCGTTCGTGGAACGTCGTATAGTGAACTTTGAGTTTGGTGTGAACCCTTTTTACTTTGTTGCAATCATTCGTTGAGAATGATTACCTGCGCTTTCACTGAAAATGTTGAACTCTAACCGGGTAAAAGTGAAACTTTTTCTGCTCTCTATTTAGCATGACTTAAACTTAATTTTCCCTTGCTGTTTTTTTCTTTTAAGGTTGGCTTTGTATCCCTTGCAATATTTCACAGTACTAAACTAAATTAGAAAATACCCAAGCGACTAGTCAACACGCAAGGAAGTACAAACTATATTTTAAATTATTTCTTACTCACATTCCCACATACGCACCTACACATCCGAACTTATTAGAGAACAACGCCAACCGCCAGCAAACACCAAAACAACCAAGACGGAATCTGTACCGACTCGAAAAGGCTCTTTTCAATACGAGTAAGTGCCGTTAACATACAAACGAACAATCACACGTTTGAGGAGCAAAACATAGGCAATGAAAAGGGTCATTAGTCATGCCAACACAAAACCGAACAATAACTGCAAAAACCTTTACCTCATGGCGAAGTTACCGGGATCACAAATGATTCACAAATAATGTAATCACAGCTGTTCAAGGAGATTCCTTTCAAAAATGCAAAGGTCGGCCATAAAAATGGACAAAAACGCAATGTAATTAAGCAATAAGGAAGTAATGAAAAAAGCAATTTAAAAGCACACAAATATAAAAGCAAGTAGTGTTTCTGATAAAAAAAAACGAATAAAAATTTGAATAATGATCCCAAAATGCACACACCAAGTAAGTAAATAGATACGAGTACTAGGCAAATCCAGATCAAAAACAAAATCTATTGCTTATGCGAGAGACTGGGCTAATGATTATCAACTGCAAGCAAAAACAGCGTATGCGTAATGCACTCAAGCCATATTACAAACATTGCAGACAAGTTTACAATTCTACTATAAGAAATGCCTAGCTTGAGTAGAAAAATGTGCCTTTCAAGAGAAAAAAATGTTTCATTTAGTGTTGATACAAAACTGTTGTATCATATTTTGCTTTAGGTGTGTATGTAAATGGCAGGGGTGTAGAGAAATGACAACTTTAAAGCATCACTACACGAAAACGTAGACTAAATCAACCATAAATGGAGAAATAAGCAGTAAAAAGCGTAAAAGGAACATAAATTCATCCAATGTGAGTGCTCGAATACCTCAATATGTCATATGTATATGTATACATTCACGCACACTCTTCGAGGATAGGAAAATGTGTATGTGCGGAATCTATTAAGAAAGCAGTTGAACATGTAAAAGGGACAGGAAAGAAATAAAGTATACGGTAACAGTTACCAAGAAGAATGATCCAAAATTATAAAATTCTGCTAAGGAAAAAAACTGTGCTAATATACAAGGTGCATACGGTAGTTGAGGGCATGCATATACGTGGCTATAACTTCCCAGTACCATTATTTATCTTTTTGTACTTTTACAGATAAGACATGAGGGACTACAACTGAAGGGCATGTAGTCGCTATATGTGCCAATCGCACCGATTTAGCAATCTCTAATTTTCTTAAGTGCAGCCGCTCATTCGTTCACAAGATTTGCCGTGAATCGGAAGCATCACCCGGTGATGCAGAATCTGTTGCAAGAATTCATTAAAAAAATACATGCGATCATTGACAAGGGCCCTTCAAAATTGATGAGGGTCCTTGCGAAGGAAATTGTGGCCGCCTATATCCCCAGACCTTAATCAACGTCAATAAGTATTCACATAACACGATTTCTTCTATGAAGGCTGCTATTAATACCGTTATGGTAAATATGAATAAAGAGCATTTGATTCGGGCATGCAAACGTTTTGTTAGCCAGATCGAGGATAATATCGCAGTTAACGTTTTATTAAACGATTTTATAGATATATAATAAGGTAATATCGTCTAAAAATTCGTGAAGATTCATTAAATTTTGTTCAAAATCTAATTAGTTTTTCTCTCAAGATGTCGACAAATACCGATGGAAATTTTGTTAGCAAAATAAAACCTATTTCCAATTATCAATGTAACTAACTATTACAATCTTAGTATTACGAACTTCTTTATGAGATATGTGGTAAAATTATTTCGGACTCATTATGAGGAATATTTTAATTTTCGCAAATGTTAAAACATTTATATATGTACATATAGTATATGTTTTTCTCAAAATAATAAAACGTCAGTTCATAATCAAAGAAGTTTATTGCTGCTGAACAGATCTCACGAAATAAGGCCGGGATACTTAAGTAAGCTAAAGCGAACGAAGGTACAATATAAACAACATAACGGCAGTGTACTTCATGCAGCGGAATGGCAAAGCATTGAAGCAAGTTGCGCTCTGTCTGAATCACCGCAAAGTTTTAAGATAAAGCAGCAAATTTACTTGATCTTTGTTGCCTGCTCTATGTCTAGAACATTGGAAAGCTCTTATACGTTCAATTTTCTATCAGCTGCGATACCCACCGTCGCCCGCCTTGCTCTTCTTTCCTCAGGCAGAAGTAGAACCATGGATACTGAAGTGAATCTTATCAATATCTTTGCATACGCCAGTAATTGTACGTTGAACATGTTACAAGCCTTCCATATCCTCTATATAATTTTCTAATCTCTCTGTATAATATGGCACATATGCTAATCAGTTCAAAACAACTTTGACTAGCGATTGGGTGAAAATGTAGTTTGCTCAATTTACAAAAATAGTTCTTGCAAAACGTTTGGAATGATCCCTTATTCCGATTCATTTCGATTTGTAAATAACTGATAATTTGCTGATATCGTAATAGTTAATTAAGTCAAGAACTTAAAAAAATTCTTCTTTTGTTTATTTTATGATAATTAGATGATCTTCTTGTTAACATTTCGTGATATCCTGTGCACATCCACTTAGTTACATACATACAACTTATTGAATTTTTTACGTGGCAAACACTTTGAGCACAAATAAAAGGACATAGTTAACGCTGATGGGCACGTGTCATAGTAGTGTTAGAAGCACTATGCAAAGCTCTTCGACTATCACTTATACTCGTATGCCCTTTGACTTGAATGTCTGTACACCTAAATGTGTTTTTAGTCAAGTACTCTTTTTTCAAACACTTTTTGTACCACTTGTCTGACGTTAACGATGACGACTAGTATATCATACTATAGCCAACAGACTATGTAGATATGCATAAACTCGTACTCATCAGGAGTCAGCAACTCAAACACTCACAACTGTTGTTTATTTCTTTTTGCACTTTATGCTCATCGCTCATCAACTCACATCAACACTACGATAATAGATATATGTAAAACACAATTTCGAGCCTCTATAAATGTAGCAGTACTTGAAACATGTGAGGCTGGTGAGGTCTTCGTGCATGTGAGAGTTTGGAGGCGTGGCTTGCGTACATAGGTGAAGTAATTTGAGCATACGAGTATGTGGCGTCTAAAGGTAGACATAAATGTTAGAAGTGTCGTAGCTATAACTGCAGTAAGCCTTTAATACGCATACTTTGTTTATGTGCATGTTGCAGTATGTATGTACTTCGTATTTGTTTTCGTATTGACAGAATATTTTATAGATAGTTTGTACATGTACAACTGCAAGGAGCTTAATTCAAATCATTGCCCACCCGTCTAGAAAAGTTTACGTAAATGAACAAACGAACTGTGCATATTTACATCTGTTCAATTCTATTCGACACTACAAGTACTTCACAGATCGGGCATGTCATATAAAACTAATTTTTATTGTTGTATATGAGTTGAATTAAAATTTGCACATACACCAATTTCGAGCAACTGGCATGGAATTGGCTGGATATTTGGTTTATATTTCTCTATAATGTGACGCTTAAATTACAAAGAGAACAAGTTGAAGAAGCAGAGAGTTGAAAAATTAGCATAAACGCCTTTGTGAGAAAAAAATTTGTTTTCAATGTTCGTACAAAAAGCATTTTGCCAAATTAATTTTAAATTTATCAGACTGTTAAAACTCAAAATAGCAAGGTTTCGTATTGAAATTGTTACTTTAAATTTTAACACCCTTATTAAATTTGTGTTCGATACAAATCAAAAATTTTCCATCTCCTACAAAACAAGTGAAAGAAGATATATCAGCTGAGTTTGTTTACATATTTTTGTATTGTCCAAAAAATTACTAAAACTAACTCAGGTTTTTTGTTGATCAATTTTCCATTTTACCGTTTCTGACTATAAGCTGCAAATTTCAAACTGGCACAGAAACAAAAATATACAAAATACCCGATTCCACAAGAAGTGAATTTGTTTGTTTACAAAAAGTTCAGCTATATGCTTGCAGATCATCTGTTTTCTAAATGCATAATTTTTGTTGGCTAAAATTTCTACAGCACAAAATAAGCGTCTCTCTTGCATCTAACAGTCACGGTGCTCTTTCAATTTTTGAGCGATGGCTAATTTTTTTGGCATTAACGAACTACTTGCAAAAATTATAAATAAACATTACAACTTTCGTGTTATCGAACACGGCTATTTATTCGGTTAAACCGATGACTATTTAAATTTGGGTGGCCAAAAATAATTTAGTTTTAGCTGTTAGGGACCGGAACTGGTTTACCTTCAAACTACTTCTGGTATTACAACTCTGATTTTTACATCAGGAAATATTTCGTTTGACTATTTTGCCTTGCGAAATCCCTAAAAAATGTGAGCACCAAAATGTTTAATGCCATATAAATCTTTATGCGCTGGACTGGCAGCTACCTACAACTTTTTGTTATTTAGTTTAGTGTTCAGAACAATTGAAAACTACCTAAATACTATAGATGCCGCTAAAATCATAAATGAAGATAACCAAACCGATGGCTTTTAACTTAAATCATTTACTGTATTCCTGTACAGGAAACCATTCCACTTAATGCACTTGGATACAATTATTGTTAGATTCAAATGCATTATTGTAATGGCTCTCTTATCCAGTGGCGGACTAAGGGGAGGGCGGAGAGGGCGGTACGCCCGGGCCTCTGGTCTTGGGGGGCTTCCCAATGGCTGCAAGTTCCCTTGATTAAACCGCAATTAAAGTGCTTTATACATTAACGTTTTTGACGGGACTCCCGCCAAAGTCATATACCATATTTAACTTTCTCTTGGTTTTACTAATGTTTAAACGGAACTAAATATTTAAGGAAATGGATGCTATATTCACCATCATCAAAAAAATTATACTGTTATTGCTGTTGGTTATTTGAATCTGAGGGAGACAAAAGTGTTAGTAAATTTGTCTCTGGTTTTTGTCAATGATGCAAATTAAATCCAAATCCAAAATTCATCGAAATTTTCTAGAATTCGTACGACTGTAATCAAAATATGATCCAGCGTTGAAAGAGCATTGCCTTAATCTTGAAACTACCGCTGGTGGGTCAAAACGAGATCCCAGTTATTTGTCAAAAGGTATACAAAATAAATTTATTCAATGTTTGGGTGCACATGTGAAGCGAACAATTATTGCAAATATAAAAAAATCCAAGTATTACGGAATCCTTTTTGACAGCACCCCTGATGAAAGTAAAACAGACCAAATGAGCCAAATCATTAGATACGTTCATATAGAGGATGACATCGTGGAGGTACGAGAATCTTTCTTGGGTTTCATTTTGATGTCTGGAAAAACTGCTGAGGAAATGTCGAAAGATATTCAGGAACAGCTAGAAAAAGATGGGCCTGATATTTCGTTGTGTAGGGTTCAAGGTTATGACAGTGTAACATCGATGCCAGGTATTCACGGAGGTGTGCAAGGAAAAATCCGAGAAGTCAATCCAAAAGCGCTCTTCAATCCTTGTTCGAATCATTCTTTGAATCCTTACGGAGTCCACGCATTTTCATGCGTTCCTTCTGGTGTCACGTGTTTTGGAGCAGCAGAGAAATGATATTAATTTTTTTCGGCATCTACGAAGAGATGGGAGTTGCTTAAGTAGAAAACAGAAAAAAATTAAAACGTTTATCTGATACCCGCTGTAGCGCACATTACGAGTCAGTAAAAGTAGTCAAAGAAACGTAGAGGCAATAGTCAATGTCCTCGAAAATTTACAAGGTCCTTCACAAGCAAGTTTAGATACAAGATCAGGAGCAAGCTTGCTACTGCCGGCTATTTGCGATTTTACCTTTTTAACGTATGTACAATTTTGGCTCTCTATACTGGAAGAAGTTGATTTGGCTCAAAAATATTTATAGCAGGTACCTAAAATATTTAGTGATTGAACAAGGCGCGATTGTAGAAAATGCTGTAATTTTTGGCACTAAAAAATGCAATGATATGAATATTAACCTCGAGAGACGAGGAAGAAGGATGGTAAAAAAACTATGGTGGGTGAATTAGCTCGTGATGCTGAATTATCGATTCAAGATGGAATACCGCGGTCAATGCTTGAACTCGTCAATCTGTCTGTGCTCTCGATTGAAAGAAAAGTTTGAAAAGAAATTGATTTCACTGCAGTTAATGAAAAGTTCAGTAAAGTGAAGACACGAAAACATTAAATTTAATATAAGTATGTATAAGGTTCATGTTACCTACATAATATTACCTATATATATATATATGTCTTACGTCTTCATTTTTACATTCTTACATACTTGCATATCATAAAATATATGTAAATAAATATATTATTTCCTAATTCTATTGTATGTTTTTTGAAAAATGATACTTACTTATTTTATTATTCCAACTATTTATTAAAGTCTAACTCAAGCTCGAACGTCAATAATAAAATCTGAATCAAATAATCATAATTATGTAAAAATACTTAGGCAGACATATTTGAAATTAATCAAAATCTTTTTTCACTAAGAAGGGCTTTATTCAATTATGCCGCCCTGGGCCTCTGACTAGGTTAGTCCGCCACTACTTTTATCAATAACTGTTAGAGGATACTCGCTCATGCTTGAATGCATTCATATGACAAAATGTAAATCTATGTATGTATATCGTTCATATATATGCAAATACATACGCATAGATACTGCGTGGTACTTATTTATGTGCATACTGACAATGTATGGGCCAAGCAATTCATGCCACTTATTTAGTCCAACTCCAACGAAGCTCAGTCATTTTTGTTTTATAGCAAAAAATATAACAATAAGAGAATATACATACATAGGTTTCGGCATATGCAAAGTGCATGCACATACATACACACATACACAACATGCATTTCATGCGATTACTATTACATTCCATATCAAAATCCATATGCAATACTCTGTAAACAGCACTCAAAGCCCAACTGAGAGTTCAACTCATTACACAGCTTGCTTCCTTTTCTCTTTTTAGCACTCAGTTTTTATTGCCTCAATGCCCATTGACTTTGACCAATTACAAGTAATAGCGATAAAGTGGCATACTAAATACATATGTATATTTAGACTTTATAGTAAGTGGGCAGGTTAACCACTTCTATATTGGCTTTAATATTTATTGGAAATATTTGCTTGTACGGGTACTCGTGCTGCACGTCGACCTTCCAAATAGTTTGAATCAATTTCATGTACGAGGTTTGCTCAAAATATAAGGTGAATTTTAAAATTTCGCGGGCTGCGTAGCATGTTTAGTTTGTTTGTGAGAGGCATAAATAAGACAAGTGTTTTGCGTGTTCGGCGATTTTCTGCTATGGACTCTTGGCTCTCCTGGGGACTCTTCCATTGGGACGATTGGGCTTTGGTTTCGATGTCATAGCCATATACCCATGATTCGTCACCAGTTATGACTCTTTTAAGCAAATCTGGAACATCGTTGACGTCATTCAATGGTCAAAGGTCAGCAATTCTGGAACGAACTTCGCTGACAGACGCAGTGAAATTTCCACGAACCAGCGATATGCCGATATGCCGACATCCTCAGCAACTTCTCTAATTGTGATTCGACGATGCTCCATAACAATTTTCTTCACTTTCTCATCATTTTCATCGGTTGTTTATGTGCTGGGGCGGCCAAAGCGAGCGTCGTCATTCACATCTTCTCGACCTTCTGTGAAAAGCTTATACCACTTCTAAACATTTTTTTGACTCAGAGTGCTCTCACCGTATATCATTTTAACATTTTAAGAGTTTTTGAGCACTAAGTTCCCTTTTTCCATTTCTTTCGATAGCAGAAAATCGCCGAACACGCAATTTATTTATTTATGCCTCTCACAAACAAACCAAACATACTATATTGCTAAAACCGTGAACATATCTTCGAGACGAGTGTACCATCATTGCCCGCGAAATTTGAAAACTCTGCTTATTTTTCAAAAATTACGGATACTATAGATTTTCATATCCATTTTACATAGTGTCAACGACAGAGAGGAGTTAGTTGAAAAGAGACTGCGTAAGCGTACGGACGTGTACGGACGGTGTTCGGTGGCTGCGTCGCGATATTCATTATTCAATTCCATATTCATGTTTATTAAATATTCTTTTGTTTATTTCAAATATATAACCACTCGGTGTACTGTACATTACACCTCAGAAGTGGGATTTTATCTCAAAAACCTACAAAAGTAACAACGAAAGCGAAAACCGAATTCTAGGAAACGCTGTATCAACGAAGTCGGCGTTAAAAATCTACAAAAGTAACAACGAAAGCGAAAACCGAATTCTAGGAAACGCTGTATCAACGAAGTCGGCGTTAAAAATCTACAAAAGTAACAACGAA
>JAYXIM010018094.1:0-171947 GCA_037575425.1 Anastrepha fraterculus | reverse complement strand
TTAGTATTAAACTTCTAAGCTTCTACTTTCTACATTTCATATTATAATTGTTGCTTAATTTAGTTTTATTTTTTTTTTTTTATATACGTGAAGTTTTTGTGTATGTTTTACTAAAATATACTAGATCTTATTGTACTAATGTTTTTTAAAAATAACTAATTGCAAACGGAAAATGTTCCCATGCAGCCAATTCATACTAAATGCAACAAAAAGTGGTGACTTCATGATCTCGATTTCGTTTAAATTTGGTACATGCGCTAATTTCATGCTCAAATTGGCAGAAATGGAATTACAAAAATTTTCAGAGATGTTACTGAGATTATAAAAATCAGAAAATAGTAAAATATTTGAAAACAAATTCTTTCCGAACCGTCGATCGATCGATAGTAGAAGCTCATCCTTTGGCATCTAACTGCTATCGTTATTACGGATGTCTGTCATCTCAATTTAAAGAAATCTGGTTAAACCATTTTTCACTGTCTGCGAACTCAATGTCAGTGAAAACTAAGCAGTTTTGAGACAATTTCTCGGTGCAAGTTGAATCCAGATTTAAAGCTTAATTTAGTTTAAGCGTCTAATCTTACAGAGTTAGTTTAAAAATTCGCCTTAAATAAACTTACAGTGAAAAACTAGCTTAAAAAGCGCCTTTGACCCAACCCAAAAATCAATCATTTCATGAAATCATAATCTGCTCTCCGGCGAAAGATGGGTGCCTCGATTTCTTTATTAGTCCATTCCACTAATGGGTGCTCAAATTACTATTACACTTTTAAGATTTCATATTTGCACAAATGCAAAATTTCTTCGCCTCTTTCAAATCGATGCAGTCAGCGGTGGTAGCATACGAATCCAGACGCGATATCTCTCCCACATTTGTAGTGATTGTATTTGAAGTCTTATCATAAACAGCTGTTGCTTGAAATTTTGGCTTCTTCGGATTCGCTTCAAAGGTTATTCTGTATGTTGATTGATTCGATAATTCATACATTTTGATTTCTACCTTCTTGAGGCTCTTCAACTCTAGAAGACTACACTTACTACTGATATTTCTATCAACTAAATATTGATTAATTTCATCGATTACCAAAACAGTTACGTTGGTTGCAGTAGCGTCGGTGCTAGGTAAAACTTCGTATGGTATGCAAGTACACCAGTGTTCGGTGATGCCAGCCTCAATGCAGGTACGATTCTCTGGTATTTCATGAAGAATACTTAAACCCGTCACGGTGTCATTAAGGTAAGAGAATTCAATTTCTTGGTCGGCCTCTTCGAGTAAATGCTTCAGCGTTGCATAGATATCATAGGGTGAAGTTAAACGGTGTTGATTTATTTCCAAAGCTTTTACGAAATATGGATATTCGTTTCGGTACCATGATGGTAATGATATAAACATCATCGGTAGTCGTTCTTCTAAGAATCCAGATTTTAATTTAAGCAAAGGACCCCACCGCATGCCATGATCAGCAAAGAATATTACAATTGAACGTTCCAGTATGCCATTACTCTCCATTTTCGTGAGATATTCTAACATTTTCATATCCATTGTTGCTGTGGTATCAAAGGAGTTATGACTAAATGAATTTGCCCAGAATAGTCCGAAGAGTGGATCTTCAGGAAAGGCATTCGCAAATTGTAATGCGTAATCAAAAATGTATTCACCTTGATGTTTACGGCCTATGCAATATGCTAAGCCTGCCATCTTCTTCACTTTCATTTGCCTTGGAATTGCCACCATCATGGGCCGTAAATAATAATCCGTTGGTGGTTGCTGGAACCCTTTTTTAGGTAATTAAATGTGCTCATCCAGGACGTATCTTCGGCATATGCTGTTTTGTATCCAAACTGCTTAAAATTATTCCAAATTAGATTACAAATAGGTTTATTTAGACCGCCTGCAGATTTGGGTTTACATTTGTCTGTAGCTGTTGTTGAGTTATATGATGTCATCAGAGCCATTAAATTTGGAAATGTGTTATCACCAATCTGCTTGTAATAAAAACAAATGAAATAAATAGCAGGAAATTAATAAGAGTATATATTGAAAGTGAGAAAGTACTATAGGTATATAAAAATAATATAAAAAAATGAAAAAAATAATTTTTAACGCAAGAAGAAAATTTAATGTTTGTAAGTTGGGTTTAAATGAAGAAGGCTTAATTAGAAGCACAATAGGCAGTCATTAATATTTTGAAAGTGGACTACCCTTAAACAAAAACCAAAAAAAATGTTAGTCTGCAGGTAATAAGGTTTAGCGCTGATTTTTTACTAAAAAAATATGATTTTAAGAGATAGAAATGTTTATTTTGACCTTTACTTGCCTATTGTACTTATACATATGCTGCAGGTGTCCAGTTCACAATGTGTCAAATATGACTGTTCGGTCGGATAAAAGCGCATTCCAGCTTATGCCTAATGCAAGAAAACGCGGGCGTCGTTTTCCACCTGAACTGTGTGCAAAAGCAAGTCCAAGAGGGTAGAATTTCTTAATATTCGATATAAAGTATATTATTCCAATCACAAACTTACTTTATTATATCCTTGCATTTCGAACCATCGGTTATTTTGCATGTATTTAAATGTCTCCGGCATGGTACGGCGTAAGTTTATACGCGAAACGCTATCAATGCCCAATAGCAATACACTGGGCTTCCTCTTCTTCAAGTGGGATGAAGTGGCGGGTACGTTGTTAGAGTTGTTTGAATTAAGTTCTGCTTGTTGTATGAACGAAAAGGCATCTTTTTGGACTATTTGCTCTTTATTGTTGTCCAAATAACATTCTGTTATTATATAGTCTATGTGTCGTGGTATCATGAAATCCTGGTGAAATATACTGCAAGGAAGGAGGCTAAAATTATAAGAAATAATTAATGGTTATTTATCAAGTAGTAGATTTTTTTAAATATAACTAATTCTTCGTCTTAGGACCACGTTCGGTCTCTCTGGGTAGGTGTTGCGATTACCACATCTGCATATTCCGCTTAATGCACTGATTGTGAGACCAGATCCAGCTAATAGTTTTGAAGATGTGAACAAGATTTACTTCCAAGATACTAATGCTACATAAAAATGATACTCGCACTAGAGTCGTAAAAAAATGAGAGACTGAAAGATGTGTCTGCGACAAGCAGGCTTTAAAAATGTTTCAAAAGTTCAACGGAAGATTTACAAAATATTAAGAAGCGGTGCAAATTCTTCTTAGAATAAGAAGGGAGAATTGATATCCAAATGTCAAATTAGTATGAAGTAATTCTTAGAAATGGTTGTTGATGCGTGACTACCATTCGGAAGTGCGTAGGTTCTAATCTCCGTGCATGAAACACCAAAGCTCCGTGTATATTTCTGCCATAAAAATGCTTCTCATAACAAATATCTCTTGTGTTTGCTCAAGTAATATTAAACTAACAAGACTGAACGACCATCCACTTCAGTTATGCACGAATTGTGTGTATGTATTTATAAGAATAATAAAATTAAATTCTGTCTTTATTCAGTTCTGACTTCAAACCGCACAAAGCAGAGCCAGAAGATGTCTCCTCCGTCCTGAAGTAACATGTACAAATTTTGATTCTTTCAAGTTGCACTATTTTTATTCAAAATTCGGCCCTTAACAATTATATGTGAAAAATTAAATAATTGAAATCCCCACCATGAACATGGCTGCAGGTAAAATTCGCCAAACAGTCGATTCATGAATGTCTAACTGTTGAGAACGTCGTAATATCGAGTCGATGTTGAAAGTTGTTGAGCAATTCTTTCCGCTACAGCAGCAATATTCTCAACAGAATGCCCAATTTTTTGTCTGCTAGTCCTTTTACTATCCTTGACACACCAAGTTTCTTGAAATTTTTTCACCAACCTTTGAATTATTGACATACATTTCAAAAAAATCATCATCAATTTTGAGACATGTTGTTCTCAAAGACAAACCATTTTCATAATAATTATTAATAATCAAAAGATCAACCGCCATAATGAGTATGATACACTAGGAATTCATCGATTTCAGTAACAAAATTAATAAGACATTTTTCTTGGTAATTCGCCCCTGGCAGAACCTCAGTGTATTTCTGCCATGCTCCTCGCAAAATAGGCGTAGCTTGAAAGATCCCATTTATGGAGACAATCAACACCCTCGGTAACTGGCAAGGTAATACGCGCCAATCCAAAGATAATGATATCTAGGAATTATTCACTACTGACATCTTGGTGTCATTTTTGAAAAACCCCTTACTTCAAGTCACCCAAAGGACAAAGCATCCCGAAATATTATATTTATTTAAAAAATGACTGGAAAAATTGTTAAATTCAAGTCCTCTCTACTTAATACTGCGGTTTACTTACTTAAATTAGCATCATCGTTGCAAACTAAGAGATTTTCCCACAATTTCAATAAATTACTGGCGGCATTGTACCAAGATACAATGTCCGAAAGATATTTTTTTATACAACACGTAATTAATAAAGTTAATTAGCAATACTTATTTATACTCACTTGTAAGCGTTGTCAGCCGATTCATCACTTCCTGCTCGAACAATTTGTCGATAACAACAACGAACATTTGTAACACTGGCATTTAGAACCTTTACCGCTCGTCCAATAGCCGGAAAATTCATATGTAAAAAGTATTGCCGTGCATTTAGCTGATAGTTGGTCGTAATGAATGCCTCATCATCAGTGCAATTTGTGTATTTATATTCTTTTGGGTTAAATATTTTCTGGGTTTCATTAGAGAACGGATCCACATATGGCACACGACATTGAGATGTATGTATAAAATATTTTGACGCTTCGACATCTTTTGCGATTTTTAAATGTGATTTGGTTTTTGTTGCTGTTGAGATATAAAGGTTTTTTGGGTCACCTTATTAAAACAATTGTAGTTTTGTACATACATACATATGCCTTGTAAGAACAATTGTTTAGATAGATTTTTAAAATATGCATTAGCAAATAAGTCTTAAATTATTAACATTTCGTCGAATGCCTCTTTGACGACTGCTGCTGCGCATCTACGAGTCATAAACTCCACTAAACGAGTACACTTCGTGTCGAGACAACATTCCACGTTTTTTTCATAGACTTTCGAGTTTTTTAATTTTTGTCGAATTCTTTTTGGCTACATCTTCTTTCACATCTGCCCAAAGATTTTCAATGGGATTGAGGTCAGATCTCAACCCGTTTGAAGCGAACCAATTCCTTGCCAACCTGCTGTTATGGTTTGGGCCGATTTCTTGTATGTACACTAATTTTAGAAGCATTTCCCACTCCTTATATGGTAGCATGATTGAATGCATTATCTTCAGACACGACTTGGCATCTGTGATTTATTTCAATATATTGGACCAGTACCCTAGTAGGAGCACCTCCGTGCTTTACTGTCCTTGTGGTATGTTATCTGAGACTTTTAGAACTAAATAATACATTTTAGTTTAATCGGACCGTTAAAAGATTAGCTGTTATGACATTGTTTCTAATTTTAGACGAGTCACCGTTAAGATTTAGCTTATTTCTAATTTTTTGGTGGTAAAAGAGGGATTTCTCGCGCTAAAGCTTTACTCTTCTTAGCTCTGACCTCGGAAGAGCTTCTTTGCGACCTGTCGTTTCGAGTTTTGGCATCCATTTCTTTCCGTTAGCAATCATTTTCGTTGAAAAGCCAAGAGAATCCTGGATGAACTTTTAGGATTTCCCATCCGATTGCAATTTCTTAATGTGTTTTCATTTTTCACACGTAAAATGTATAAGAAGACCGTAATTTTGAGAAAAAAAATTGTACTAGTCCTTTGCCATCAATTATTGTTATAAACATGTGACTGAAAGTATTAAAAAAATCTCAATTCCGCTGCCAATGTAAATGCCCGTTTGCACAGCTATTTTCAGGCACAGTCAAAGTAACGGAAATTTTTGAATGTAGCAACTAGATCACAAACGATCATGATTCAATTATAGAAGGTTAGGGAAATAAGTAGCTTTCTTGCTCCTTCTTGACAAATCGGCTCCCTTATTTGAAAACGTGTTGCTTCTTC
This sequence comes from Anastrepha fraterculus, assembly GCA_037575425.1. Classification (NCBI taxonomy): domain Eukaryota; kingdom Metazoa; phylum Arthropoda; class Insecta; order Diptera; family Tephritidae; genus Anastrepha; species Anastrepha fraterculus. Next base: position 165,923 of record JAYXIM010018094.1, on the reverse strand, counting down.
ATAAAAAAATACATGTTTCACAAAAAAACTTTTGAATAATAGTAAAAACTAAACTTTTGGTGCAAATTATATGGTCGGTAAGACTGTTTCCATTTTGACACGTTGCTTTATTCATATTCATTGAAAACCGTTTGTTTAATTGGAAACATTCGAGTAAGTATTGTATTAGAAACAAATTATTTTGCAAATTAATAATGTTTTTTATTGTTTAGATCGATCATGTCCTGATTCTGGTCATAGTCGGTCATTTGAAGCTGTCTTTCTGCTACAGGCAGCACTCGTTTGTAAATACTCATGCATGTAAATCTCGATCAGGCATTTGTACAAATTCTTATTAAATCTTTTCCTTCATCGGTTGTTAGAACTGCAAATACAATCGCGGTCACCTAACATGTACCAAAGTTAGTAAATTATGTTAAAATATTCATAAATATATTGTATTTAAGAGTTTTTATTTGCAGGAGTTCACAGGCGCGACTTGGCTTCCGAACTGGCTGTCTCCGCCGATACCGCACATGGTAAACAAACTTTAAACTATAAACTACTAAACTTGTAATAAAATATATCCTCGCAAATCTACATAAAAGCTTATTTTGTTTACTAACAGCATTTCCGTTTTAATGTAATGAAAATACTCCTTTAGAGACTCCATGTTTTTACTTTTTCTCGTTTCACATCTAACTAATATTTGTTTTACAACTACGAACTAACTTAACATACTTAAGTAACAAAACATAGTTCTACGTGCTCTTGTGTTATTAGATAAACATCGAAAATATTCTAAATAAATATTATATTTGCTTTAAAAGAATACAATATTTTTTGTTGTTTTGTTTTAATGTAGTTTAAATAACCAATATACTTTGTTTTTCTCTAATTACAGTATTAATTAGCTGCTTCACGTATTTTTTTATCTTCGTAAATGCAGCCCGAAAAATAAAGGAGTGTCAAGGAGTGCCCTTACTTACCTAACCTTCTATAATTGAATCATGCGTAGCAACTAAATAGATCATAAGCGATTATATAAGTATATTCAGTGGCGCGATATTTAGGGTTACCATCCGGCTCTGAAAAGTTTTATTAGCAGCTGTTGTTTAAGTTAAAAAATTAAAATATTTTTGTTATAAGCCACTTTTTTTTCAACAGTGTGCTTATAAAGTGATTTCTAGAATCGATTGTGTAACACCATATAAAAACATTATTTGAAAAAAGCTAGCTTTATATTTACACTGTTTCAAATTTTGTTTTTGAAACACTTGTTTACTAAATAGAAAATGATTTTAAGTGATGGACATCTTTATTTTGACGTTTAGGAAATCCATTGCTAGTTTTCTGGTGTACTGCAGCTGTTTAGTTCACAAGTGTCATTGACGTATGACACCATTTACAATATAAAAATTATACATCTTCCGATAGGGTGATTCATTTTGCGCCGCTTTGTATCTTTATATATATGTTTTTGCCGTTAATATGTTTCAATTTAAGCTTGTTTAAACACATTTCATTTGATACCTATGCTAATCTTAATATTCAAGTGAAATTTGTGATTAGTTGCTATTTTCTAATAAAATTCAGGTGGTAACGCTATCATAAGATTGTTCTTATAACGTTCTTTTATAACTTGTGTTTTTTTAATACAAATTAGTGGCACCATCCAGTTAAATGACTGATAGGTTTTCCACCGGTATATAAAGTGCTTAAATCGGGGTAGTAGTTTTTGAGTGATACTCTTTCGAATAAATATTTTATATTTTTGTATATCGTTTATTAGCTGCAAGAGTGTCATAATCCAAACAAAAATTTCAAATATGCATTAAAAGGCATTTATTTAGTTCGGTATTTTAAGTTATGTGTATAAGTATGAGTATATTGGTTCTTTTACTCGTGTTAAGTGGCCTGATTGGTTTCAACTGAATTTTTACACGCTTAATGATTAGATGGTTTATGATGTGTCCAATGTGACCAAATCGTTGGTACATTAAGTGCTAAATGTTGAGTTATTCCGTTTATCCAATTTAAATGGTTACCTTAGCAAATCATCTTCGGTGCCACAACGGGCTGGTTGGAATATTTCTCGTCCGGTAAATCAAACTCTTCACTAAAAAACCATGCTTAGCCTGGTGTGGTATATACATAACAGAAATTATTTATATTGCACACCATTTTAAGTTTGGAAGTATTATTTAAATGCTAACCTAAATGCCGAAACTATTCATTGAATAAACGAAACGTGAATGAAAAATTTACAAAAAGGGTTTTCCAATAACAGCTGTTACAGGTGAATGGATTGCGCTATCGAGAGATGATTAACGGTGTTTCATGGCCGGAATTGGATGGTATTGATCTGGATAACGTTTATTTTCAACAAGGGAAAAGTTTCCGGACCGTGTTATTTCTCGAAGAGGTGATCACAATTGGCCACCGAGATCTTGTGATTTAACACCTTGTGACTTTTTTCTTTGAGACTCCGTGAAAGAGAAGGTCTACACTAACAACCCAGGGTCGATTCAAGACCTCAAAGATGGAATTCGTGAGGCTATCGAGGTCATAGGGCAGCCACTTTGCAATTCGGTTATGGACAATTTCATGAAAAGGATATTACCCTGTAAGCGTGGTTGTGGTGGTCGTTTGCCTGATGTTATTTGCCACTATTAACAGCATACCTTCCTCTTTATAATGAACTAAACATCCGATCATTTATATAAAAAAATAGCATTTTTCTTTGAATATCAAAATAACACCTCTTATTAGATAACCCTATAGTAAACTGATAGCTTTCAATTATCAATTATCGACCTACATTTTTTTTTGAAGTTACAGTTATATATATTTGGGGTGGAAGTGATGAGTTATCGTATAGAATTTGTGGTAATTTCGGTGCCCAAAAAACAATATTAAAATTGAGTTGGGATGTTATTCCTTCTTGGCACAGAAAAATTTTTTATAACATTTCAATCCTCTAACGACCTTAGAATTGGTTTTTGTGTGGCTTCTTAAGGTGAGGGTCAAAAGCACTCTTTCAGGTAGGAGGTAATGGGTTAAAATGGGTTGCGAAAACAATTTTCGTGAATTTTTTCTATATGTGAAATGTTAACCATTTTTTCCACTTTTTTGAAAATAACTAAGGATGGGACAAACTTTAATCTAGTTCACTTTTGCGAATTGCTAGAAGGATTTGTTACTTGGGAAAACTTTAAAAAAATATGTATTTACAAAATCCGCGCTAGTTTTGGTTGTGCACAATATGGGCTTGTTCGAGGCACGTAATAAAAGCGGCAATACTGCTGCACTGATGACAATTTGCAACACTGCTGCTCTGATTTTCGGCAAACAAAAAAATTTTGATGCCGATTTATTTGTATTCGGGCGCAACATTTGCCGAATTTTTGACACTTGACGCGACGCTTTTGATAATGTTGCCAGAATCTTACATCGAACGTGATACTTTTACAAATCATGCAACACTGCGGTTGTGATTGAAGCTCGAACAAGCGCTATAATGGGATAAATTCCCTTTTTTTAATACTATTTAAGCAGAATAAGTAAAACTTTTATTTACATAAGTAAATTCATGAAAATATAAGCAAGTTCTTAAAAATATTTGTTGTGGTTAGTATTATGTCCTTATATGCCCACATATGTTATGTATAAGTATGTATGTATAAAAAAAATATAAAGCAAATCTTACTACCAATAAAATATTCTTTCGCTTCGGTTGGTTCACTACTGTATTTAAATATTTTTGTAAAATTACAAGATGTTTGTTTATAAAGCAGAATAGAAAAAAACAAACAAAAAAATAAAAAATGCACAAAACGTCTATGTTTAGGATTAGCTTGATCTTTAATATCAGCAGTTGAATTCTTGATTAACACGTATTTGCCTCTTGACATTTTATAATTTTAAATTGTGAATACACTATGCGGTTTGTTTAGTCAATGCACGAGTGAGTGTGCTTTTCACGGATTAAGCGTTTGTCGCGAGTTAACTTATCCTACTGACTTCGAAATCTCACAAAACTTACCTTAATAACTACGAATATGAATACTTTTAAATGTATACGTGGATATATATTTATGTATGTATGTATAAGTATGATTAATGTGAAATGTATAAACATAGAATATCAAATATAAACATATGTATATATTTATGTATGTGTCTAACATATGCATTACTTTTACACATTTTGATATTGCAAATATGAGGCCCTGCAGAGAACCCCGTCCAATAGTCTGAATACCTGGAGTGCGCTCTCTTTTTGCTGCCCTAGAAACTAGTAATCTAGAGGGCGATATCCTAGGAAGTGTCAATTCAAACCTCATCTCTTCATTTCAGCTCTAAACAGCAGCTTACTGCTTGTGCTTTTATTTTGTATAAACGAAGTGGCTTATGGAGAAACATGTAATGTTTCAAGTTGAGCTTGTTGCCGTCGTTAAAGAGTGTCATAATTAAAAAATAAAATTCGAGTTGAGTAAATGAAATGACTACTTGTTTTATTTTAGGCTGTGTAAAAATGCATGGCGTAATCTGTTAACAATAGCCGTGTTTTTGTTTATGTGCATATGTAGCTGACCTTATAAAAAATAAAAAACGTACATCGGCAATTGTCTGTTATCCGTAAAAACATTTGGCATCACTGTCCAATAAATATAAAATCCATATTTGTTGAAGTAAATAATGCTTCTTGTTCTTGATTGACGCGGTAATCGGTTAGCGCTTTTGGCCGAGTTTAACAAAACGCGCCAATCGTTTCTTTCTCGTGCTAACCGGTGTCATTTGGACACACCAAGAAAAGCCAAGTCCTCCTGCAACTGATCTTTCTATTGCAAAGAAGGCTTTTATCTTCCTCTGCTACGACCATTGAATATTTGCAGAGCTGGAGTGTTTCTATCCGTCGCCGTCGCCAAAGGTGCAAATACACAAAAACTTCTGCAGAATGTTTCTCTCCAAGGGACTTCTCATCGTTGAAGTAAATTACGAACTGAAAAATGCAAGCGGTAAGAAACGTTGTTCTAAAAATTCTGAAAATATGTTGCATACGTTGATATTTTATTTTAATTTACGGTCGATAAATGTTAAGTTAGTTGACCTGGCTGGCTCTTCGGTCTGACCGGTTGATAACAGATTACAAAAAACTCCATAACGAAACCTGGAAGCACCTATTTCATCCGCATATGCGCGTAAGAAATACAACTATAAGTAATATCTCATTAGAGAGAGTATAACGAGTATATCTTTACTTTTGCTTAAGAAGGCCTAGTAAATTAAAAACTTTAAACTCATTTTTGTCGATCGGCTTTTAGACTAATGATCTCTGTATTGTGGGAAACGAATGCAAACGAAAACAATTTAGAAAGCATTCGAATTTTCTGCAGGGAATATCTGAAAATATTAAAATAGTGAATGTTTGTTCATTTGTTTTTAGATTTGAATGCATATCTTAAATCCATAAAGTATTCAATTATATGTAAATATACATTCGCACGATGTGCAAATATGTACATATTAATATTTGGGGATATTTCCGCTGCCGACATCAGGGAGCATTTGTGTCGTGCAATTAGTTAGGATTACACTTTATCAAGTAGACAAGTTAGCTTAAGAATGATAGAATACAAGATTTCGCAGATTAAAGTGGAAATTGGAGAACAAATTTGCTGAAAACGTCACTCACTTGCCGTGAGGACGTACTCCAAAATTTCAACAACAATGCAACATTTGGTTAGGTTGATTTATACAATATTGATATCATCGGCCTTAATAACCGCGTTGCTAGTTCTGCCTTTTCCAAATTGGATAAAAAAGCAAAGCGAATGGGTTTGGTGGTGAACGAGAACAAAACGAAGTACCCCCTGTCATCAAACACACAGTCGGCGCACTCGGGTATCAGCACCCACGCCACTGTTGACAGTTATGATTTCGAGGTTGTAAGAGACTTCGTTTATCTAGAAACGAACATTAACACCGATACTAATTTCAGGCTTGACTTCCAACGTAGGATCTCTAGCCAGCAAGTGCTACTTTGGACTAAGTAGGCAATTGAGTAGTAAAGTCCTGTCTCGATGAACAAAACTAACGCTCTACAAGGCTCTCTCATGCCCATCCTAAGATATGGCGCAGAAGCTTAGGCAATGACAACATCCGATGAGACATCCCTTGGAGTGTTTGAGAGAAAGATTCTGCGGAAGATTTTCGGACTTTAGCACGTTGGCAACTGCGAGTATCGCAGGCGATGGAATGATGAGCTGTATGAGCTTTACGACGACAAAGACGTAGCGCAGCGAATATAGACCCAGCGGCTTCGTTGGCGTGCTTTGTTAAACTCGGCAATAACCACGTAAGTGGTTTCGCTCCAGTCAAGAAGAAGAATATTTCTAAAACACCAATTTATATTTAAAAAACTAAAGCTAATTAAAACTAAAATACAGGTCGAGGCTGCAAATGTTGATAATTTATCTCAAGAATTTTTTTAAGACTCTATTTTACTGAAAAAAGAACCCAACTCAAAAACACGCGACATTGACTATACTCTTATCATCTTTGAAGCATGCACACGAATGCACATTTTCTATCAATACGCATGTTTTTCACAATAATTGCCATTCTTTTTCTTTTGGTAATACGGCACAATATTTCGTTATGAACACAAAATTCTATAAATACCAAATATTTTGCCGAAATTTTTCGTGGCATAAAATTAATCATCCAATTTTTTTATTAAATAAAAAGAGAATGGTTTTGAGTGATGGACATCTTACACGCTCTCTTCCTTGCCTCTTTGTATACGGCAGCTGCGTTGTTCACAAGTGTCAAATATGATTGACGTACGACGCCATTTGCTATAAATCTCACTATAAGGTGATTAATTATTTTTACCCGAAAACAAAAAAAAAGAGCAGTGGGTTTAAAATTTTACACCCCGTTACATTTAAAAAGAAATCATTGGGGTACGATTTAATAGTGGAAACATCTTCAGTAGAGAAGAAACAACCTTTCAAAAGCTTAAGAGTTTTACAGTTTTGTCAACTTTGAAGACTACTTACCCTTCTTTTGTAATCCCATTTATCGAAATTCAGCCTTTTACACGGTCTTCAAAAATGTTTAAAAGCAATGCTGGAAAGCTTATCAGACCGATAAATACAGCTTTACATAACGTGGACAAAAACTAAAAACAAGTACTTTTTAAACTTTTATTTCACGTATGTTTCGTTCATTTGATAGCACATCAAGCAATAAATAATATATAGATGTACACAAATTTAGATAGTGGCTTACCATTTATTACTTAATTATATATCATCTTTTAATCATTATGCTAAAATCACAGACAGCTTGCTCGAGCAAGAATATTTTTGTAATATGTACTTAGGTATGTATATTGAAAGCCTCTTTTAATAATTTCTATGTGCCATTAATTCCGTTATCACATTAGGTAGAAAGTGCCATTGCGACTCTACTTATTCCTACTGCCCTCGATATGCTCGTATATATGTACCTGTATGTATCGGTAGCCAAGTAATATTTTTTCATTGGTGGAAGTTGAGTATGAAGACAATAATTTGACTGTAACAACTTGATTTTTTCCGAAAACGATACATTCCTTGATTAAATACAGTTTATTTTTTCTAGGAGGCTGTTCTTCAACGCTGCTGTTCTGTTCTGAAATTCATTTCCTACTGCTACGTGTATTAGCATCAAAACCAATGGGAGCAACTTTTAAAATATTCAGTGTAATTATATTTTTGAAAATTGATGAATCTTCAAAGCTGTAACTTTAGTTTACTCTATAATTGTTGTTTAGTTTAGTATTATTTATTATTTGTTTTTATATGGGTGAATTTTTTGTATATGTTTTACCAAAATATACTCGATCTTATTGTACTAATGTTTTTCAAAAATAACTAATTGCAAACGGAAAATGTTCCCATACAGCCAATTCATATTAAATGCAACAAAAAGAGGTGACTTCATGATCTCGATTTCGTGGTAATTTTGTATATGAGCTAATTTCATGCTCAAGTTGGCAGAAATGGAATTACAAAATTTGAGATTATAAAAATCAGAAAGTAGTAAAATATTTGAAAACAAATTCTTTCCGAACCCTCGATCAATCGATAGTAGAAACTCATCCTTTCGCATCTAACTGCTATTGTTATTAGGGATGTCTGTTATCTCAAAGACATGCTGGCTTGAAACCATTTTTCACTGTCTGTGAACTCACTTGCTCCACGCTTTGTGTATAAAATAAAGAGCAAATAAAATTGTTTTCTTGTAAGTTGTCCGCTTAAGATTGAACTTAACTGCCTTTGGTGGAGCATCCGGGTATGGAAGAGTTGCTAAATTTAGTTTGAGCGTCCAATCTTGCAGAGTTAGTTTAAAAATTCGTCTTAGCTAAACTTACAGTGAAAAACTAGCTTAAAAAGCGCCTTTGACCCAACCCAAAAATCAATCATTTCATGAAATCATAATCTGCTCTCCGGCGAAAGATGGGTGCCTCGATTTCTTTATTAGTCAATTCCACTAATGGGTGCTCAAATTACTATCTAATCTTTTAAGATTTCATATTTGCACAAATGCAAAATTTCTTCGCCTCTTTCAAATCGATGCAGTCAGCGGTGGTAGCATACGAATCCAGACGCGATATCTCTCCCACATTTGTAGTGATTGTATTTGAAATCTTATCATAAACAGCTGTTGCTTGAAATTTTGGCTTCTTCGGATTCGCTTCAAAGGTTATTCTGTATGTTGATTGATTCGATAATTCATACATTTTGATTTCTACCTTCTTGAGGCTATTTAACTGTAGAAGACTACACTTACTACTGACATTTCTATCATCTATATATTGATTAATTTCGTCGATCACCAAAACAGTTACGTTGGTTGCAGTAGCGTCGGTGCTAGGTAAAACTTCGTAGGGTATGCAAGTACACCAGTGTTCGGTGATGCCAGCCTCAATGCAGGTACGATTCTCTGGTATTTCATGAAGAATACTTAAACCCGTCACGGTGTCATTAAGGTAAGAGAATTCAATTTCTTGGTCGGCCTCTTCGAGTATATGCTTCAGGGTCGCATAGATATCATAGGGTGAAGTTAAACGGTGTTGATTTATTTCCAAAGCTTTTACGAAATATGGATATTCGTTTCGGTACCATGATGGTAATGATATAAACATCATCGGTAGTCGTTCTTCTAAGAATCCAGATTTTAATTTAAGCAAAGGACCCCACCGCATGCCATGATCAGCAAAGAATATTACAATTGAACGTTCCAGTATGCCATTACTCTCCATTTTCGTGAGATATTCTAACATTTTCATATCCATTGTTGCTGTGGTATCAAAGGAGTTATGACTAAATGAATTTGCCCAGAATAGTCCGAAGAGCGGATCTTCAGGAAAGGCATTCGCAAATTGTAATGCGTAATCAAAAATGTATTCGCCTTGATGTTTACGGCCTATGCAATATTCTAAGCCTGCCATCTTCTTCACTTTCATTTGCTTTGGAATTGCCAACATCATGGGCCGTAAATAATAATCCGTTGGTGATTGCTGGAACCCTTTTTTGCAATAATTAAATGTACTCATTGAGTATATATCTTCGGCATATGCTGTTTTGTATCCAAACTGCTTAAAATTATTCCATATTAGATTACAAATAGGTTTATTTAGACCGCCTACAGATTTGGGTTTACATTTGTCTGTTGCTGTTGTTAGATTATATGATGTCATCAGAGCCATTAAATTTGGAAATGTGTTATCACCAATCTGCTTGTAATAAAAACAAATGAAATAAATAGCAGGAAATTAATAAGAATATATATGAAAAATATATTATATAATGTAAGAAAAGAAGCTTAATTAAAAGCACAATGGGAATTGGGACAGTTATTAATATTTCGAAAGTGGACTTTGCTGTATTTAGTGGGCAGAACAGCCATCACGTATCTTTAAACAAATACAAAAAATGTTGCTCAAACGAACTTTAATGCTGACTGCAATTAGTAAAATTATTTCAAAGAAGTGCAAAGCTTAGATCGATCAGAAGTAAAATTTTCAAATGTTAACACAAGAACTATCAACAGTTGTTACATATTTATTCCTACTAAACCAGTAATTTTGACCGGTGCGATATTTAGTTGTTAAAATATAAAAATTAAAAAAAGGGTTTTAAATAAAATAAAATATCTACAGTATTATTATTATTTTTTATTAAGGTTTGGTTATTATGTGTATTTTTTATGAGAGATTTTACCTTTTCATAAATAAGTACAATACATTATCACATACATACATGTTTTTTATAACCAACACTTATGTCCATAGTTTTATTTTCATTGCGACAACCTATTTATTTATTTCTTAATATAATATATATTAAAACTTTTCAGTTGTTTCGCGATATATTTTCGCCGGTTGTTTCGTTGTGCAAAACCGTTGTACTTATTGCCGCTAAGTCGAGAATGTTAAAAAATACTTGAAGAGGCCATCTTCGAGATCCTGAGTTCACACTATATTTTCTGGCGATAGATTTGTCATATTTACCTCGAATTCAGTATTTTCCCATGTTGACTGAAATATGTTTTGTCCTCAGTAGAAGTACTTTTTTAGATAGCTCACGTTTTTTTCACTTATGAATGAAATGATGAAAAATCAGTTATAGTTTTTTGCTTAGCCAATTTCGGCAATTCTCTTTTATTTTCCCAAATTGTTCCAATTTAAGTTGTCCGTTTTCTAATAATTTTGATGCTAGTGATTTGCTGGTAAAAATGTCAGTCGTTACATTTCTTCCCGCACCAGTAAATGGTTGAATTAATATATATTGGGAAAACAAATTCACCCAAATGAATTGCGGACTATCTTGTTTCGTCCTCTCCCAAATACGGAAATCCATTTAAAATAAATTTAATGCCAACCAAAATTTTATTCCGAACTTGTCGGGTTTGTTTGCATGTATTGAGTGAATCGGTATCTCGCCTTGGTAGGCAATAATCGGTCGTCGACCATGATATTTCGACTCGGTGCGTAGCAGTTCTGGCAATTTTCAATGAATAAATTCCAAACATTTGATATCAAAGCAAATTTATTCTTTTGCAATCGTAAACTCCCTTCATTTCTTTTATGGAACCGGATAAATTGTAAAATGTACGTAAACTTTGCTCTGTGTGCATTTCAAATATATAGAAATTACCAAAAAGAAAATAAAAATGCAACATAAACTGAAAAGTTCTTAAAGTTTTTGCTACTACTTTGTTTACTAAGTACACGAAAATTATAGAACAGAATAAATGTAGGAATTTGCGTATTGTGAAAAACGTTTTACCCTATTTCAAAGTGGTTTTCTGTATTGATCACATGTTCTGGTAAAGAAATGCCCAATGGGCCCCTTTGAAAGCCCTTTGGGACATGTAGGAAAAATTTTATCTTACGACTACTCGAGTACCGCCACTGAAAATATAGTCAATGGAAGCGGATAAAAACCCATTCCAGTTTATGCTTAATGCAAGAAAACGTGAGGGTTGTTTTCCACCTGAACTGTGTGCAAAACCAAGTCTAAGAGGGTAACATATTGTGGACTCCATCTCTCCCTAAGTTTTAATATTCGTTATAAAATATACATATTATTCTAATCACAAACTTACTTTATTATATCCTTGCATTTCGAACCATTGATTATTTTGCAGATATTTAAATGTCTCCGGCATGGTACGGCGTAAGTTAATGCGCGAAACGCTATCAATGCCCAATAGCAATACACTGGGCTTCCTTTTCTTTAAGTGGAATGAAGTGGCGGGTGCGTTGTTAGAGTTGTTTGATTTAAGCTTTGGCTGTTGTATGAACGAAAACGCGTCTTTTTGGATTACATGCTTCGTATTGTTGCCTATATAACATTCTGTTATTATATAGTCTATGTGCTGTGGCACCATGAAGTTCTGGTGAAATATGGAGCAAGGAAGTAATCTAAAAGAGGTAAAAAAGTAAGTGTGGGTTATTTGTTAATTATGAAAAAGTATGCGTTTTTTAATAAGCATCTAGAGATGTGATGAGGGGCCCTCTATCTACTCAGCTTAGACTGCATTTTCAAAAATATTATTGAAAACTTGGGTCAATATATTTTTGTTTCAGCTTCGTTAGTCGTAACAGATAGCAGACAGATTTGACAACATGACGAAATAGTGGGTTTCAACGATCTGTATTTAACGCCATAAATTGTAGGAAGAGAGTTTTTTGATAACCCATGGGCAGACAATAGAAAGTAACCGCGTGCATTTCTACTTCAAAAAATCCTATCCGTTCGGAGGCTGTATTATTTGTACATCGCTTCATTTGTACTAAATGATAACATCAAGACGCGCATCACAAATCGAAGAAGAATGATGAGCAGACATCCAAGAAAGGACGATGATGAGCCAATTAAACTTACGCGTATATGTAGGTGTATTTGGGAGCTTTAAAGGATATGGAAAGCACTAATGTATTGTACTTGTTTAGAAAAACTTTTTTTAATGAGAATGCGAAAATGTCAAAACTTGATCGCGCTTAGTTAGGCATAGATGAACTGGTACTGGCTAGCAATGTTTAGCCCTCCAATTTAGGAATTTGTTACATAGGTCTAAATGAAGTAAGTGGGACTGAAAAACTCGAAAAAATTAAGAAAGGCGAATTGCCACATACCTATATCAGGTCAGTCCATAAGTTCGTCCGTATTTTATCCATAATTTCACTTTCATACGATTTTTTCGCGGAATATAACGGAACTATTTATATTTTCTTTAATATATTGTGATTGTAATCGCGGATAGAAGCACGTGTTGTTAAAAAATAAAATGGAATCTTCGAACGCGTATAAGAGGCATATTTAGTATTTTTTTTATAAAAGTGGTAAAAATGCACCAACTGCTGCTGCAGAAATAAACACTGTTCACGGAGAGGATACCCTGAGTGAAAGGACTGCGCAAAAGTGGTTTTCAAAATTACGAAGTGGTAACTGCGACGTGGAGGATGCTCCGCGCGCTGGTCGCCCTGAAGTCTTTAACTCCGACGCCTACCTCAAACTCGTGGAAGTTGAGCCAAATTTGACAGTCGATATGAAAGTTCAGAGGTTAAATTCATCGCATGGAACAGTTCACAGGCACCTGGTTCAGTTGGGAAAGGTTTTAAAGCTGGGAAAATGTGTTCCACATAGACTTTCCGTCACCAACCTTCAGCAGAGAGTGAATGTGTGTTCTCAGCTGATGCAACGGCTTGAAAATGAAAGTTTTTTTAACCGCATCGTTACTGGTGATGAAAAATGGGTCCTTTACAATAATCCTGTTCGCAAACGCCAATGGTTAGATAAAGATGAAACCCCAGAACCGACCCCTAGAGATTATCTTGCCTATTTGGTGGGATATGACCGGTATTGTTTATTATGAACTTTTGGAACCAAACCAGACGATAACTGATGATTATTATGCACTTAAAAAAAATCGACCGCCTTTAGTGAATAGACGCAAAGTTTTGTTTTACCACGACGACGCAAGACCTCATACCGCAAGGCAAACATTAGGCAAGCTGAACGAGCTCGGATGGGAGCTTTTCCGTGGACTTCAATCCTATATGAATAACAAGAACTACTCCTCAAAAGAAGCTATAAAATGGGATATCGAAGCGTATTTTGGCTCTAAGGACAAACAAGTTTTTGAGCAGGGAATTCAAAATTTGTCTAAACGTTGGGAAGACATTGTAAATAATGAAGGAAAATATATTATTATTAATAAATACTTTAAACATCTTTTTTATTAATTTTAAAACCTCCTTAAAAAACGCACGAACTTATGGACTGACCTGATAGAATACATAGAAAACACGACATATGCATAGACGTATACAGTTGGGTCCACTTGATTAGAAGCAATAATTTTGATGGAATAAAATAGCTATTAAAGCAACCATATTTCACCTAATAACGCAATGGCTTATAATAATTCAAGCGAAGACTATCCTTTGCTTGAATATATAAAATATTATTCCATCGGTTTTTCGCAGCAGTAAAACTTCAGCAGCTGTAATAATGTCCTTGATTGCCTACATTATTTGCGCATTAAAGCTGTTAAAATTGATCGTGTTTTTAAGCATTCCTTGCGTTTTGTCGACAACTTTTTAATTCTAATAAAATGGGAAAGCAGCGAAGTACAAACATTGTAGATTTTTACGTGAAACAAGGTATCTCCTATGGTAAGAACTACAAAAGCAGAACTGCAATGGCTTTTGCATCGAAAAATACACGCAAAATCCTTACGATGGCATCAAATTCCGCCTTGTAACAGTAAAAAGTAAAGAAATTTCAAATGTTGCATCCAACAGATCCACTGTTCGAAGCATACAAAAATTAAAAACAAAAAAAAAAAATAAAAACACCATTGAATTAATTAAAGAACGCACATAGCTTGGAGTTATGTGTAGACGAAGAGAAGTTGAATCTGGATGAGCCCGGTGGATACAATTACTATTTCCTTGACCTATTTATATAATATTTAATAAATTGCTAATATATTGACAGATTTTAATAATATTCTTACTTTTTAGTCAATCGCAGCAACCTACTTAAAATTATGATCTTTAGCGTACTTAACATTTCATTAAGTTCTAGAGCTTACAGTGGTTTAATCTTTAATCGAATAGAGCACCCAGATCTTTGCTTTCAAAAACAAGTTTACCCCCTGTGAAACATTAAATGATAGAAACGGGATTTTAATAGCGTGAATTTTCAAGTGCTACTTCACGAAAGAATATTTGGATTTGATTACCCTGAAGTACTTTAATTAATATTTACACCTCATCTGAATGCTACTTCAACAACAACGCTTCACTTATACACCCAAATTTCGATATATGTCCGCTCTTCATACGGAACTCGAAAATTACGGTTTGGGAAATAATTATGTGGAACCAAAGGAGCTCGCAACAAAGCCTTGACGAATGAGCTTTTTTATTTCAAAATGATTCCGACGATATTAGCTGTGCAAAACATTGCATAAAAAAGCAGAAAAGAGAGCAAACAAGCGAATTTGGACGAATATTTTAAGTTGAGTCAATCAACAACAACGGAAGTTGTCTACGACAACATTTTATCAGAGTAACTGTAATTATTTTTTAATAGCTGGCGCTGCATTTGCTTCAGTGTACCTAATTTATTATCATATAAGCTATTAAAAATAAAAAAATAAATGTTTGTGTGTGGATATGGTCATGTTATGTAATGGTTATGGTTATGTTATGTTTTAACTTTTTATAGTTTTGTTTGTTGGGTAAGCAAATACAAAGAATAGCCTGTCTGATGAACTAAAGCCTCTAAACACATATATATTTTTTAATTTAAATCAATCTGATTGAATTCGTATGGATTTTAATGAAAATAACGGATTTATTACATGCCCTTTGGCTTTACGAGCAACTTTTTCGGAACGTAACTAGGCCGCTTTGTTTGGATGCACACCACAATTGTCAATTACTCACTTGTACTTGGCGTCAGCTGATCCACCACTTCCTGCTCGAACGATTTGTCGATAACAGCAACTAACATTTGTAACACTGGCATTTAGAACTTTTACCGCTCGTTCAATAGCCGGAAAATTCATGTGTAAAAAGTATTGGCGTGCATTTATCTGATAATTGGGCGTTATGAATGCCTCATCCTTAGCGCAGTCGGTGTATTTGAATTTTTTTGGGTTGAAGAGTTTGAGCACTCCCTCTCCGAAGGGATCCACATATGGCACATGACATTGAGAAGTGTATATAAAATATTTCGCTGGCGGTTGCACAACCTTTGTTTTCATAAAGCGCGACTGCGATTGCGTTGAATTAGTGAAGTTTAATGGGGATGCTGATAAACGTTGAGCTTCTGTGGAAGTATGCAAACACATACATATGTACATGCATTTATAGTTACTTATTTATGAATTTGTTAAAACAAACATTAAAATTGTAGTTAAATGCGTATTTATTTAGTCCAGATATGTACACTTGTGTTCACAATAATAGCAGCGCAACATATTGGAAGGTTTTGGCTATTTATTTATTTTTTATTAATTTTTTTTAGGTTTTTTTTTATTTATTTCTTTTGTTATTTTTTTTTTACTACAACAAAAATTATATTACTTAAAGTATCAAACATTGCATAAACTATTAAACCAATTGAGACCCATATGATAACTAATAACTGTGGCCTAAAAGTTTATCAAGACATTCCAGCACCAGTTTTGATGTAACCTGAAAAGAATTGAGAGCCTTGATTGCTGCGTGGCCATCGGTAAGGAAAGCTATGCTACTGTTATCAGAGTTGAGTTCGAGGTTAATGTGAGCGTATCTTTCCCCCGACACCAGCCCCTGCATCTTCCTCGGTGAGGACTCCGTCCGTGTAGGTTTTTTTGTATCTTTCAGGTTTTAGGGTTTTTTTATCTTGCAGCTCAGTCTTGAAGCATTGAGCTCTCAGGGATTAGTTCAGCAAGAATATCAAACTTCTTGCGACGTTGATGAATGGCTGATGGTCGTTTTGGTAGTTCTTAGGTAGTATATGAATGCGAAGAGGTGAAGAGAGAAAATTAATTGATGCCGTGGAACATATATAAGTACGCATACCCACGCAAGCCTTTGTAACTTTGTTAGTGTGTTTATTACTGTTATTAAGTTTCCCCGCAATCGATTTAGACATGATGAATATTATAATGGACTTTCTTGCCATCTCTTCTATGTCTGCCTTTCGTAGTAATTTTTGGTCAAATGTTAACCCAAAAATGTTACTTCCTTTTGTATTTTCATCTCAATTCCATCTAAGTAAATTGATTTGATATGTTTCGAGTTTGTATTTCATTGCGAATGCAACAATAATCGATTTTGCTGGATTTATGAACAGTCCCACCTTAACACACCACCTTTTAGTTAGTTTCGACCCTGGTTGAATTCTGTTACATAGAGTTTCTTCAAATTTCCCTCTACCTACTGTCGTTTTGTCTATGTCGTCAGCATAGGCTACTATGATCCACATTAGCGGTGATACTACCCCACCTTACGGGCATGCTCTGGGTGTATTCACCGTTATGCTGCTACCCATCCAATGAGCGAGAGTAATATAGTATTAATATATGTACATATCTCTCAACTAGAGCCCTATTTATGACTTCATACGAGTATGTGGTGTTATCGTCTTTTGTTGCGTCCTTTTGAAAAACATTCCTCGCAGATTGTTTTCTCATTTTTTGAATCATTTCAAACAAAAAACAAAATTTTTAAATAAACTAATAAACTTATAAATACCAAAATATAAATCTTAAAATGATTAATTAAAAAAAACTAAACGTCTTTGGCAGTGTTTACATATGCGTTAAAAATAGCCTTATTAATACTTTCCACAGTGGTTCCAACTGTATTGTGTTCTCATCCCAACCTAGTTGGCGTAAGTAATTTTTTAGATTTCGTAAGTTTTTATCCTAATCTGTTTTTCTTGGGTTCGTAAGGATTCTACTGGTGAGCCCCCAATGCTAAATCTTATTATTTATGAGCGGATATCTAGCGAATATCGGGCATAGGAAACCATAAATTACTTACTACAGGGTCAGGCACTCGAAGTGTAACCAACTTCAGACCGCTCGCGCAGCTAATGCCCAACACTTTGTTTGGTAGTTGGCTAAATGGCAGTCCAGAGTATTGTTTACAACCGGGAGTAAACGTAAAAAAAAAAATCAGTAATGGATTTCAAACGGAATAATGTGATTGTATTATATTTGCGACTTGAGCGAAATCCCCGAAAATTGATATTGAGCAATTCGTTAATTCCCAAAAAAATAGGGTTTATTGGACCGACCGTTTATACGACAACTTGAGTCATCGACAGTACACCAGCAAGTAGCACCCGCCACATATAATGGCTTGGGCTGCTATAACCGCAGACGGGCGCTCTCCAATAGTTTTCATCAAGTCTGGCGTCAAGGTTAATATGAAATATTAGCGAGAAAGTATTTTGGATGTTGCTTTGAAGCCGTGGGCAGACAAACATTTCGCTGGTAGACCATGGGCATTTCAACAGGACTCGGCACCGTCTCTCAAAGCTCGAGTGAATCAAGAATGGGTAAAAAACTACGTTGCGAACTTCATAACGTCCACACAATGGCTCTCAAACTCACTAGAAGCGAATCCGATGAATTATTCTCTTTGGACCATTTTGGAGAACAAAGTCCGAACTAAAAGATTCACCAGTCTCGAGGCGCTGAAAAGAGCCGTTGTCCGCGAGTGGACCAAACTACCTGAAAGTTACATTCGGGCAGCTTGAGATTCGTTTCTGAGCCTCCTCAAGGCAAAGTCAAGGCAAAAGGTGGTCATATCGAGCAAAAGTAAATTGATTCTTAATTTTGTATCATTTTCACACATTTTTTAATTTGAATTGAATACAAGAAATTTTCCAAACTAAATTGATGGCCTTTTTAATTGGTTAGATTTCGAGTGTCGGACCCTGTAGCTCCCTGCTCGGAGTACGATAGTTACAAACGTTGGTGTATTACTCATATTAACAATTTTGATTGATTTGAAATTTTGGGTTATATGGCTTTTGGTGTAGTAGAAACTAATTTAAAAAAAAAAAAATGAAAATTAAATTGAAATTAAAATAAATTAATAGTGAAAACTTTGCTATATGTCGCGCTACTATTATTTTGAACTCAAGTGCACATATATTCTTAAACGATAAGTTTGGTCAGTAACATGGAATTTTTTATGGTATGCATATGTATGTATGTAATTTCTGTATGTGTATACGTGTACACATACAGTTTATGAATGAAATCGGAAAGTTGAACTGGTCGCTGTTTTCAATGGCGAATAACTTTATTTATCAGAAATAGAATAGAGGGCATGTTCTGATAGTGATTATAAGAAAAATAAAATTGCTGTACCCATTGGCTTTTGGAAAATCAAAGGTTTACAATAACATATACTATTTTTTTTTATGCACCAATATTTTTGATGGAGTTTTTAGCTTTTGAAATAATTTCCGTTACATTTTATGTTCGAGCTTTAATTACACTAGTTTACGAATTTTCACTTTCAAACATGGTCCTCGACCAAAAAGCGTTTTTTAAACTAATTTGGGGCCGCTGAAACCAAAAATGAATTAAATTTTTTTTCAAAGAACGGTTTCTTCTGATATTCCCAAAAAACCTTTCCTTCAAATTAATTACTATTTTTGTATATCTGTTATGAAATATGAAATATCAAGTTTTTGTTTGTCATGATTGTCGAGTGTCCCCTATACCGTAAATTAATCTCTTAATATGAATCCGCATTGTTATGAAATTTTTCATTATAAAAGTCATATAATTTGCCTTTATGTACATATGCCAAGTTTAGATATGACTTTTCAACTTTTGATGGTATGAAAACTTAATTTTTCCATATAAATAGCATTTTTAGTAAAACCGTAAGAGTTGAGCTGAAAAAAGGTCTTAGTGGTGCGGAACAAGTATATTCAAGTGGTTAATTTTCAAAGTTTTCAACACAACCTCATACTGCCATTAAGTCCAGACAACTACTCACCATTTTTTCATACCCGATATTTACTATGTATCCTAATGGAGTGGAGATATAAATATATGGAGATAAATATATAATAACCATGTACTTGTATAAAGTTTTTCGATAAGAGCGAGTCGAAATAGAACAAAACGTACATTCTGTGAGGTATTATCAAAATTCTATTTTATTTGAAATACACATGTATACATGAGATGAACATCATTCAAATTCGCACGTTGGCACGGATTCGGGAGGCCCAGTTTTCAATGGCTTTTACCCGACTAAAGCATTGGGCTGGGTTTCGTTGATTTTGAATTTGAGACCACCGGTCGAATGCTGCTTTTTGGCATAGAATTGTGATTTCAGGGTAGAGCTCTAGATATCTGGATATCGAAGAGTGCGCGAAACTCTCTACTCGCTCGAATGCTGTTCGAAATTTTCGAGCTTTTTGAAACAACAAAAATTGACTATTTTATTTTTCTGCGCTTGCTTTTTAGCTTTCTCGTACGTGCTTTTTATACATAAAATATAATACTAAATAATATACATAAAAGACATAAAACTACTACAATACATACAATGCAATGCATTAAATAACATATAATAATAAAAAACATGTTAATGTCTTTTTCAAGGTATTTGTGAAAAACATATAATTGTTCATTAAATGCATTTCTTTAACTTTCCAATGATGCTCTGTATGAATAATTTGTGAGACTTAAAAAAAGTTCTGACAAACAATAAACAAAATAAGCACCGCTCAAATTACTCGAGCTAACGCAGGTGTGCGAGTACACGTTGCTCATACGCCACGGCTGTTCGAGAGTGTGCGAACTAAATTGATACCTCTACTTTGGAAAAATTTTATAATTTACGTATGCTACTCAACCGAGATTTGGCATCAGTGACTGAATAGTAAACAACTCATATGACAGATGACGCCAACACGATAAGGTCGCCACAGTCTTTCAACATCGATCCATAAATATAAGGACATCTTGCACATAAAAGAGAAAAATTTATTTGATTGACTAAAATTGAATTTAATTAAAATTTGATTGATTGAAAATTTTCTCAAATCAAGAGATGAGAGATATCACAAAAAATTTTACGAAAGTTGGAAAATTATGCTCCACCCGTCCAATTTTAATTAAAGTGTACATTTCTAAAACTCAAGCAAACTTTATTGCATATACATTATATGCATTGCATTTAATCTCCTTCATTTTGATCCAAGCACAATTTTAAAAATTAAAATTGGACAAATTTCTTCATTTAGTTGCCTATGATACTTATTTTCGAAAAAATTTACGGCAATATCTAAAATACTTGGGCCTCCGCTCTCATTCTCTGTTTGACGTTTTCTGGTCAAAGTGTTATTTATTCTATATTCACCGCACCCCGAGACAATTGTACTAAATATACGTGCATACATATACATGCATATTATAATCTTCCATACACATTCATATTTATCCGCTTACTTTCTTTCAAAGTTTCACTCACTTCCGTTGCATTTTCATTTTCATATGCGACATTTGTTAAATTGAGACACGACTGTTTGTAAATCAGATGTATTGTTAGAAATAGCAAACAAACAATTATAAAATGACTTGTCTGTAAGTACTTTTCAAGGGAATATCCAGTTTTACCAGCATCCCTAGTCACAGTATCGCTATTATTATTATGACTAATTAATATATACTTCGGTTGGGGCATATTTTAAGTAGGGTTTTAATTAAACGCACTTTTAAAGTTATGTTTTTGTTTTTTTATATAAATATTAAAATTGCTTGTTGGCTATTTGTTTAATGTGTTTTTGTTGCGAACTTGCTTTTTGTACTGAACCCCTACTGATGCCCACATAGTTAAATAATGTCGAAATTACAGCTTCTGTGTTTACACTTTTTCTCCGACTCGAATCGGGTATTCGGGCTGAATCGACTGTGATTGGCTGTTCTTCGTTTTTGAACCATTAGAATTTTAATATTTCTTATCACTTTATAATTTTGTTGGTTGACTACTGAATTGCCGCAGTAAAGGGTACTCCATGCGTTGGTTTCTTTTTAAATGGCATATACCATATGCTATTTCTATACAAATAAATTTTTGCGCTCAAATAAGCGATAGAATCCTTGTATCTTATCTCCGCGGTGCGAAATGTTTGAAAACGTACTTTCGGTTTTAATGGTGTTGCCGAGCCTGTGCATTTCTTGAAAACAATTTTCAAACAAGATGCATTTTCATCTCAGTGTCTATTATTAACTAACAAATTTGCATCTTTTTTTCAGAAATGCTGCTGGCATATTTATAAAGTTTTTGTGGTCGGAAAATGAAGTTTTGTATTTGGTTAATATTTTGTTTCAGCAAAATGGATCTTTTCGATCTTTTACACCCTATGTTTGGTAGTCGTGCTATTAGACCCTTTGGCGATGCTAATTGGCCGCCTCGGAGCTGCGATTAAACCCCATTAGACGTTTTTGTTAGTTGTCGTTAAATATCGATATTATAAATGTAAATAATTCAGAAATAATGCCGACCTTGAGACGAATATTAGGTCCCTTTATACCTACTCACCTAACATCCCTACCCCTTCGGAGCGTCCCCGGCGTAATTACATGCTTCTTGGGTATGCCCTTAGATGAGATTAACGATTACTTCAATGACTACACCGTACCGGTGCTTAACGAAGTGCTACAACAACAACAGTGAATACCGGCTACGTCATTTGTGGGATGGAGTCAAAAATCGTGTAGTAGTTGACTGAATAAATGACTAAGCCGAGGCAGCCATTTCATAATACAATTATTGAAAAATATTTAAAGAAGAAGGCATGCGTTCATTACGGTATACGAGGTCGTATATGGTCGTATTCAAGGTCAGCCTTATTTGGGCTCCGGGCACAGAGATATTGAAGAAAATTGTAAAGCCGACGAGCTAGCCAGGAAAGGTACTATTTAACTGTTTAACTGCTTAGTGATAGAAGTATCATTGGAATACCCATGGCCACAATTAAATTAGCAATTACGAACAACTTTATCCAAAGGGCCAATAGGCCAATAGCCTTTCAAGAGAGGATTTCTCGAAGGCCGTGGTTTGCATAGCTGGTCACTGGCTATTTGGCAGCCATTCCTTGAGGTTTCAGCAGGGAGAGATAGTGAGATAGTGGGGAGGTGTTTAGCAGTACTCATGAGAGTTTCGCCTTCACGAGCGTCATCTCAGAAAAACAAGAAAAAAGACATTCCTTCGGACTAATAATTTTCTCCCACGAATATTGTGTGTAGAAGTTAAAGAGAAGAGGAAGAAACAGTTAAGCACTTCCCTTGCAATTGTCCAGTCACAGCTAAAATCAGAGCAGGTTTCCTTAGGCAGATTTTTTCAATTCTCATATGAAACTGTCTATTGTGGGAAATGGACCAATCCTGCGCTTCGGAAGAGCCACAAAATGGCTTCACGAAGATAAATAAATGAGACTCTCGTGTCACACAGTGTTATCACAATTGACCTGTAAAGTCTAAGTGAGATGGTCGTGCAGACCAACTACCACCAAACATAATTTAACCTAAGGTGAATATGTAACTCTTGGCGTGGGTAGTCGACATTTTAAATGAATCGATCTATATTACTCGTCAAAAATATTATTATATGTTACATGAAACTTGGAATACATATTACATGGTGCGACAAAAAAAAAATTAAATAAACTTTTATGGAGACCTAGCACAACTTGTGGGCATAGAAAAACTAAACAAAATGGTATAGGAGAAATTTCCAATACACCCCCAAAATCTCGTTTTATGGCCATAAAACCGTTTTTCAGTAGGTTGATGTGAAGAATCACTCCTAAATTCGCCAATTTCCATCCGATTTCGAATTTGTTTTTTTAGTTCGAAAGAACAAAAACAAACCTTTTTGACAGTGTGTTGACAATTTTTCTGAAATGACAACTGTCGAGACTGTAGACGGAAGTATTTGGAATTTTTTTATTTTTTCTCCATTTTTTCAACTTTGACATAATTTTTACGATAGCATCCGTTAGTGAGGATTTGTTTTAGTACACTACTGTTATAGTAAATTTAATTTTGCGTCGAATGAGCTATATTTGACTGTAATTGAATTAAAATTAATAGAGTTGTGTGAGTTTTAAGATTTTAGTTTTTTTTTTACGAATTTGGTATGATGGTATAACTTACGCTAAATGGGAATAAGGACGTGTTTTGATGCGTTATTATAGATACGTAATATTTATTGGAGTATATATGTATACATAAGAGTACACTGTACTGCATACAACAGAACTGGTTAGAACTTACAAAAATATCTGACATATTATAGCACATTTTTTTCCAATAGAAATATGGAAAAGCTCCCAAGTGTACCAAAGTTCACATTGATTAACAAAAGAAGTTTGTTATTATAATTTAACCTTATTAAAACGTCAAAGTTTTATTGTTTGTTTCATTGAAATTCAAGAGATATAAATCAAAACGTTGCCAGAAAAGTCGAATTTCTCAATATTCTCGGATGATGTGGCATCATCAGCCTTATCATAAACCAGATGATTGTTATTTTTATAAAATGGACGTAAACGGTCATCATTATAAAACTCGAAAGCACATAAAGTATGCTGATGTTGCAACTGTTAAGAACCCCGTAGTCTTGGACGATATGATTGACTCAACTGCAGGAACTGAAGGAAGTTCAACTCATTGCTGATGATGATCAATCTAATAACAATGAACGTGATGATGAAGAGTACTTTCCGTCTGGTTCTAAGCCTTCAGAACGGCACATTGTATCAAATTCAGATTTTCAGGATCTTCCTCGTGATTTACTTCTATCGGGAAGACAATCTGAAACGCTCGCTTCTCGATTTAAACAATGGAATTTAGTTGATGACGACTTCAGATGATCGAATTTCTTACAGAGAAGTATTCAAAACTGATGAAGAGAATGAGAAATGTACCGTACCATACTAAACTCCAAAGGGCCGTTTCCAATGCATTTTTAAGTTTGGAACCAGTTCCGTTGTGTACTGCACCGTACCGCACCGTACCATACCGTACAGTGCTGCACTGCACAATACTCCAATAAATATTATGTGTTTATAATGACACTTGATATCATTTTCATGCTTCGATGCCTACATACTAAATTCGTAAAAAAAAAAACTAAAATCTTAAAACTCACACAACTCTATTAATTTTAATTCAATTATAGTCAAATATAGCTCATTCGACGCAAAATTAAATTTACTATAACAGTAGTGTACTAAAAAAAATCCTCACTAACGGATGATATCGTAAAAATTATGTCAAAGTTGAAAAAATGGAGAAAAAATAAAAAAATTCCAAATACTTCCGACTACAGTCTCGTCAGTTGTCATTTCAGAAAAATTGTCAACACACTGTCAAAAAGGTTTGTTTTTGTTCTTTCGAACTAAAAAAACAAATTCGAAATCGGATGGAAATTGGCGAAGTTAGGAGTGATTCTTCACATCAACCTACTGAAAAACGGTTTTATGGCCATAAAACGAGATTTTGGGGGTGTATTGGAAATTTCTCCTATACCATTTTGTTTAGTTTTTCAAAACCTACAAGTTATACTAGGTCTCCATAAAAGTATAATTTCACTGTCGCACAGTGTTATTCTTTATTCAAGGTAGTTTCGCTGGGAAAATGGGTCAATAACCATGTCAACTTCATATATAACGGTAATTTTAAAAAAAGAAACCGATGTGATATCTCTGTTGTAAGTAATGCAAAATTACTCAAATTTGGTGCAAATTATAATATAAACCTAAGAAAATAAATACGTCCAAGAAAGATTTTGAAAAAATGGGTTGTGCCATACCCAGTTTTGAATAAATGCATGTATTTCGAAAACGACTTAATAAAACTCGCCCAAACTTGGTTGTCCTCACCTTTTTTTACATTCAACATTAATATTACTGACATCCCTCACGCTCACTTTTTATAAATAAAGACGGAATTTGCATGCGTCCGCATGATGTTGCAAGCTATAACTAATATTTTTTGTGAGTTAATTTGATTTCAACAATTATCAACCAGCCCAAATAAAATTTTATTTTAAGCGGGTATTTAAAGTAAGCCTAGTTATAGCCTTCCTTACTTGTTTTGTTGAGGAGTAGGGCAGATCACCTCCGCGTGGTGCACCCTGGATAACTCCAAATGATATTCGGCCTTAACGACCTTTGAACGGTATCGACCCTGTATTCTCTTTGGCTGCGCTTTCATTAAGCTGGTGATTGCGGCATTATGCCACCTGAGTACATTGGGGTGAAACTCAGCCGAAATGGCTGGTGGGCCTATGTCGTGACTGCCCCCGTCCCATTGAAACCCTGGCAGGCGATTGGGTTGGTGTTGTAGATGCGGTTGAGATGACTGCCGCTTTGCGTCCGATCTGACTCTGAACGCATGCCTCATAAGATTAGCACGGCCTCCCTGCCTTGGCACAGATAATCGTGGAATCACTTAGGGACGACTACTCGTTCGAGTCTTCGATAGCGAGTGGGAACTCTTATAAATAAAAAAAAAATACGTTTTTTGTTCCAAATGATTCTAATTCGAGTTAGATGTACACCACAAATAGGATGAGGAGCTCTGTTAAACACACAAGAAGGAAGCAAGAGTCCATTATAAATATATATGTATACATATGTACTATGTACCAGAAATAAATATGTATCGACAAAAAAAAATAATCTAAAAACATGTTCTTTTTCATCGAACTAAATTTTTAAGCAGCTTTCTTCTGATATCGTAGTACCTATTTTCTCTACGTTCATATTATTTTTTACCTTTGAATGAGGAGTCTTCTTTTCAATAATTTCTTTGGGTAAAGTTGTCATTTTTTAACTTTGAAAACCATTTCCGTGCTATAGACTCGCCTATGACACCTTCTCCATACACATTGCAAATGAATCGGGCTGCTTCCTGGGCAATCTATTTCTAAGCCTCAAAACTAATAAACAATTAAATAACTCAAAAATACAATTAACATAGTTTTGTAGTTTTGTAGTTTTTAGAGTTCTATCGAATGAATACTTATCCTTTGCCAAGCAGCAAAGGAATCGTTGTAAAATAAAAGAAAATATTATATAAAAACGCTATGAACTTATTTCCAGCCCAATATATCTAGGAACTGTTACAGATACCAAAATGGGAAAAATCGGCCAAGTATCGGCGGAGTCTATAAGTAACATACAAGTCACGTTCAAACCCACTCGTCAATGTCGGTCACTCTAAGTTATTGTATGATAATTTAATATAATATAAATAACTCAGCGGTACAAAAAAAGTGGATTGCGATAAAATTAACAATGTAGGCAATGTAATGGAATTCAAAATTACGATTCGCTTTGACTGGTCGACTGGCTTGTGTTTGCCAGATGCAATCATATCATGTTATTGGTGACCTCACTGGTAAACAGCGTGTTTTCAGATATCATACTCAATATTTCTTATATATCTTATAATGGCTAGCTAGTTAAGAGATTGCGTCAATCACGGAAAATTTTGTTATGTACTCAGCAACAGTTCGTATAAATAATAAAACACAAATAAGACTTTTCAAAAGTGTTTGTCTTTTTTATGCACTATTTAGCTAATTAAAAAATCCATAAACACCTGCTTCAATCAAAAAACGCAAATTAATATTTTTTTCACCACTATTTACTAAATAACATCTGGATGAGGTGTAGGTTTGCAAATATGTACTTATATATGTAGATATACCAGTGATTGTCGATAGCGCATGGCTTTGTCTTAGAAATAATTTCCCCATCTGGATAAGATATACAAACATACACATATGCATATATTTAGTGATTGGAGACCAATAATCTTTCTAACTAGCAAGTCGGATGTCTCCTTTTGCTTAAATTTGAATTTGAAAAGGTCGAGCCAAGGAGCACCAGGAGATTTGGTGGCTCCTAAAACACTCAGGCTAAAGAGCCCATTGTATTTAAAGCTCTGGAAAGGGGGTAGATAGTCAAGGAGGGAGGGAGAAAAGTATCAGAGAAAGAGATAGAAAAGAATAGAGACAGAGATAGAGATAGTTAGTCCTGTGAGAATTTTCCAGATTCTTTGGCAAATCTGTAAATATCCTCCAGTTTTAGAGAACGAATATTACTCATTCTCATGACATCGGAACCCAATACTCGTAGCCTTGCTCTAGCAGAGGCAGGACACTCACAGAGAAAGTGCTCAGTGCTATCCGCCTCCTCCAAGCAGGACAGGCATACCGGGTCCTCGATGATTCCAATGGTGGTCATATGCTGACCCCATGGGTTGTGTCCTGTAATGATGCCGACCATCAACCGAATGTCTTTCCTTCTAAGTTTTAGTAGAAAGTTTGACAGTTTTCTGTTCGGACTTGTCACAAAACACTTTGCAGTTCTGCAGCGTTCTAGACCGGACCATCGCTCTTTATGTAGATTGCCTACATAATCGCTGATCCAATTCTTGATTCCTGCGGGACTGATTCCGATTATTGGCTCTGGCCCCTGTGGGGGCACCGCTGATCCACGGTCGACAATTTCGTTTCCTTGAACACCGGAGTGTCCCGGAACCCATATAAGTACAAGCCTGTTTTGTCTTGCGACAGAATTAAGATTCTTCTTACATTCTTGAACAATCTTTGAGGTTTGCTTCGCGTTCTCCAGGGCCTTCAATGCAGCCTGACTGTCACTGAAGACTCCAATCTGTTTCCCGCTCCATCTCCTTTTGCTTACGTAGCTTCTCAATCATTTGACACACTCTACTTTGCGAAGTTGAGTTGAGTTTGTCCTATCTATTGCGCCTTTTTGGTGGAACACAATGCTTCAACCGAGTATATATTTATCCCAACCGTTATCAATTTATACCCCTATGATGAAAAGAATCTTATAAACACCCCTTTTTAAAATTGTAAATACTTCACTATTTTGTTATAAAGGGTGATCAATTTAGAGACATCGAATTTTAAATTGAAATAAAAAATGATAATTCAAGCTGTTTGGGCAATATTTAATACCGCTGTGGAGATTATGGACTTCAATTTCTAGTATATAAAAGTCAATTATCATGGGGAGATAGCGTTCGCCATTCACTGTTACATTGGCGCCAGCCAATTTGAAGAAATATTATTATTTTCAATGAATATAATGACTATTTTTGAATGGCTTCAGGTTGCTCTTCAGCTAAGACGATTTGGCTTATTGACGCAGCCATTAAGCAAAAAATGGGCCCAAACGGTGAACACCATAAGTTGGGCTGAGCATGCGATAAACATTTTTCACAGAGCGCCGATTTTCGTAATACAATTGTACGATTTGTAAACGTTGTTGAGTTGTAAGTCTTTAGATGATGAAATATCAATGAATACTGAAAAAAAATTGTATTTAGTTTGACTGTAGTCACGTGTGATCTGTCAAAAAACCCTGATTGAATGATTCAAAATGTTTGTTCAGAAATCAAGTGCGGGAAGCAAAACTGCCACTTGGTCTACATTTATATATTTCAATATCATAATATATTCCAATCATTTTTTGTTAGTTGTCGATGAAAAGCAAACATTTAGTGAGCCAGCAGCTTTTGACTTTGAATTGTTGTACGACTATGTAAACTCTCCTCTCCCATAAAAGCAATTGCTTTAACCGAAAGAGTTTGTGCTTTTGGTCTTTGTTCTCAGGAGATAGAAATAGAAATGGTGGTTGAGGCCATGAGAGCTTACTTTATATCCAGAACGAAGGTAGGGATTGTTGTGATCTACATATTCTATCTATTGGGAATGGAATATAATTAAAAACACATAGTGCGGTTTGTTAAAAAACATTATACATACATATCGCACCCTAAATACAAAAGGGTCACAACTCAAAATTTTCCACACTCGAGCTTGACTTGTTTACAGTAGCACAGAAAATAAACTATGTGACATATCACGCTGAAATTTGCCATGTAAGCTTATAACAGTCCTACCAAAAAACAAAAAATTTATTTTTGCCATATGTCATCCGCGGACCGTTTTATTGATAACGTCTCGTTCATATTTCAGCAGAAGTACATTTTGAGTTGTTACCCTTTTGTATTTAGGGTGCGATATGTATTTTTTTGGAAGAAATCGCTTAAATACTTTACTTTTAATACGCAGGTGAAATTTTTGAGTAAATAGCAATACGATGTGAAAAAAATTGCTTTAGCATTTTAAACAGCTTTATTTACAAAGACATTTCTTTAACACCGAAGAGATAGCAAATATTTCTGTGTCTGTGACTTTGTTGTTGCTATTAAAATGGTATTGCTATGGGAGTGTTTTTTTACTGATTGAAATGTCATTAAATAGTATCATAAATAAAAAGCTGTATGTCTTACCCAATTAACAATTATAATATAATATAAGATTTTCTCACTATTAAAAAAGGGTGTTAAGACACATTAATTGATATTCTAGTAAAAGTTAATGGCTGGCTCCGTCACTTACCATGGCATGCATTGAGTGTGGCACGTCAAGATGAACATGTTACCAGTTCTACTCACATTTTTCATTTATATTATTATTATGATATTATCGCGATAGTATCTTTGCTTTAGTTAGTGTCAGACTCTCAATCTTGTAGTAATTTTCCGCAAAACTATCGGTAGTATCGTTACGAAAATTAACCGAATGAAAAGTACTCGTATGGTATGGTAATTCGTTTTGAACTATTCCAAAATCATTTTATTCTATTTAGCCAAAATGCTTTTGTTATATTCAGTCCTTGCGTATGTTAGTTTCTTTCATTTAAAATGTTAACAAAAATTATTACCATAGTTTGCACTGTAATACAAATTATTTAATTCTACATGCCAATATATTTACTTGTATATGAAATATGTATAGTGTCACTTCGTTATTAAGTTTTTTTTTCAATATTCAACATATTTTTCATTATAATTTTTTTTCGTTAATTTTTGTTTAAAATATAGCTCATTCTATAACAAATTCAATTGGTTTAAATACACATTTATCTCTTTAAGACATCCTATTTTGAAATTTGAAAAGAAAACAGTGCTTATTTGGAACAGTTCTGATATTTTTATTCAATATAAAATATGTAGACATGGATATTAAGCTTATAATACAAAACAGTTAGGTCTTTTTATGCGGTATATATAAGTATGTGTTCAATGGAAAGCCATATAAAAACATCCGCATAAAACAATTCTTTACTTTCATACAAAAACATTAAATGATTTGAAAAACCACACATATATACTTATATATAAGTACGAGGGCGGCCCAATAAGTCCGTGACATTTTGTATTTCTGACCTCTTTACTGAAAAAGAAATACTGCTCCTGTCAACAGGCAGTCACAGTCGACCACAAACGCAATCGTGTAACAACGAAACAGTGGGTTTCTAAGGGTGAATCGGCTTAATAAACACACGAAATTCAGTTTTTTCCATTTTCTCCTCAAATTACTGGGTAGTCTGATAAAGGTAGCTGTAAAACACAAACTAACTGACGCAGCACGTTCAAATTTTGACAGGAGTCAACTGACAGATGCCTGTTGACAGGAGCAGTATTTCTTTTTCAGTAAAGAGGTCAGAAATACAAAAAGTCACGGACTTATTGACCCGCCCTCGTATATACCTATATATTTCCGCTAAAACCCTTTTTGAGTGTTTGGTCGAGCTATCCTCCTATTTGTGGCGTGCGTCTTACTTTTCACCTCAACGCATGGAATGGAATATTAATTTAAAACTATTCAAAATGTTTTTAATTTATGGTTAAATAAAATTGTAACTCATTATCTATGTTTGTTAGTACAGGCAGTCCTATGGATTTAGAATTAAAAATTACAATAATTGGGAATTAAAAGCTATTTTAAAAAAGTTTACTTTAATAACTATCACAAAGAAAACAAGTGTGGGTTCCGTTTCTTTTAAATTATTTCCTTTAAATGTCCGCCGTTTCGTCGGATTTACTCCTGGAATCTGGCCTCCGTACTCCATGCCACTCGCTGGGGAAGTGATGACGGGATGCAATTAATCTCGCGAATAATATTATCTGTTAGAGCGACCATCTGGATTTGTTTCAAAAACTTTACTTTCTAGGTGCCCCCACAGAAGCAAGCCAATAGGAAGTAGTAAGGCCGGTCTCATTATTGAAAGGAAATAAACGTTCAGCCTGCACCGATAAGAGGCACCGTCCACAGAACTTGCTTGCCCTTAACGTTTTTCAAAAAAGTATGCCCCAGGCAATCTCCTACTTTACAACGCACATCAACCCGTTACTTTGGGACTGTGAAGAGGCTGTTGATGTTTTAATAGTGAGTTCTGTCCTTTAGGTGACCAATAACGGCAATTTCGCTTATTTACACTCCCCTTTAAATGAAAAGGATCCTCATCACTCTAAAAGATAGTGTTTGCCGTTCAAAATAGCGCCTACATTGTCTTGAAGACATTTTAATGCAAATTTTAATCATTAGGCTTCAGCACTTGTACGAAATGAATTTTGAAGGGGTGAAGTCTAAGTTCCTTCCTATACATTTTATGCAATATACTTTTTGGAAGTCTTAGGGCAGCCGCTCAATTTGCGTACGGACTGGCGCGGATTATGGTGCGAACTTGTAGCGACGAGTTCAATATTTTCATTTGTTGGCCGGAACCTTCGTACCCATGAACGAATCAAATCTTCACTTGAGGCATCACGTAAAGGACGAATGTTGTAACGCGAACATAATCTACAAAGAGCAGTTGCACATGAATCATTTTTTTTGAAATACGCTTGGATTGTGAATGCACATTGTTCACCCGCTCACTGCGACATTGTGACTAAATAACCTCACGACTAACGAAATTAACGTGGTCCCCTCCCCGCTCATACACTCAGCGGATATCGGGCAACTTTAAATTCAAAACCTAATTCTGGCACAGGACACCCTGTATATATAAGGGACGAATTAGTTATCAGAATTACTCGCTCAGTTATTGGAAAACTGCAGACATCACTTATAGAACCATCAACATTCACATCAACAGCCTTGTCTACTTTTGTAAAAAATTATGTGAAATTCTTTTAAGCAACTAAATTTTTCAACAGTATCTCGAGAACCAAACTTGAAACCTGGACATTTGTAATCGACGCTTTGCTCACCACTCCAGTACGTTTTTAGCTAAAAGCGAAAAAAAATGGTTTGAAGAATCGGATAAATTCAAATCTGCATAAAGAAAAACATACATAAGTGTCTTTTATAGATGGCCGCCTCGCATCGTTGGGCCAGGTCAAGGGGACCCGGTGGTTTAGAAATTTCAAAAAATCGATTTTTTGTTTTTTCGATATTTCGAAAGTATAGTACTTTAAGAATATACTGTGAAATTTTGATGCGGAAATTCTCAATATTATAGCTTCTACAGCCCATTAACTAACGCTCCTGTACCTCAAACTTTAAACTCATTTATCTCGAAACGATTTTTCGGCCTGGTGTTTCAATTACTTCGTATTTTTTTAAATTAAAAAACTGGAAAAAATCCCGAGTCAGAGTGTCAAATTCAAAACTGCGCCATTTTGTGCATTTTTTTTTTATTCTAGTAGCGAGACATAACTACGGTCATACTGATTAATAATTTTTTTGTTATTTTGTGTTTAAGATAAAAAAAGCCAAAATGGACAACACCGCCCAGGTCTAATAAAAAATATTCGAAAGTAAACCACTTCCCATGTCGGTCATATAATTGATATGCTGAGCGACTAACCAAAAGCAAACCGTTAAATTAAAAATAGGCTATCTAACGGAAACATTCGCAAGAACACCGATAACAATGTCAGCCTTGAAATCCAACGTAGAATCTCTCTTGTCAACAGTGCTACTTTGGACTAAGTAGGCGATTGAGTAGTAAAGACCTCTCCTACGAACAAAACTAACACTCTACAAGACTCTCATCATGCCCGTCCTAACGTACGGCGCAGAAGCGTGGACGATGACAACATCCGATGTCAACAAGCGACGCTTGGAGTGTTCGAGAGAAAGATTCTGCGTAAGATTTTTGGACCTTTGCACGTTGGCAATGGCGAATATCGCTGGCGATGGAACGATGAGCTGTATGAGATTTACGACGACATAGACATAGCGCAGCAAATAAAGATTCAGCGGCTACTTTGGCTGGGTCATGTCGTCCGAATGGATACAAACGCAGGTGGAGAAGGACTTGGCTTCACTTGGTGTGCCCAACTGGCGCCGGTTAGCACGAGAAAGAAACGACTGGCGCGCTTTGTTAAACTCGGCCAAAATCACGTAAGCGGTTATCGCGCCAATTAAGAAGAAGAACGGAAGCATTCATTATTCGAAAGCAAAATAGCATTTTTGATTTGTTTCATACTTACATAATATGTACATATATAGGTATACTAACTCAATTTCTACAAGTTATACTAAGTACATATATCAAGTGAGATATGTATAACTCCGTGATAGATGTTGATAATAAATACATCATAAGACATGTACGCTCCCAAACCCAGATTTCCCCACTTAAATACATACACATATCAATTGAATTGCATAGCTAAATAAAAAAAGGGTAAATTGTTGGGCGCAACCAATAAAAACTGATATTGTTACGAAGTGTAAAAGAAGACAAATAATATGTACTAACATAGTCACCTAAAACTCGAAGATTTTTATTTTCTTCAGCTGCAAATGTCATAAATACGATAATGGATGCGGTTAATTATATATATATATACAATATATATTTATGTATAACTAAACACAAACAAACTCGTCATAGATAATGAATAGCAGACCACAAATGCAACTTATCACGGTTGACAATCTGCAAAAACAAAAACAACAAAAAATTACTTGAGCTAAAAATTAGTTTGTACACAATTGCCGGCATCCGACTGATTCATCTAAAGGGGATGGACTGCCGAAAGGATCCTAATTGCCACATATTGTACATCCATATATATATATATATATGTATTAAACAAATTTAGCGCTTGCTTGCGGTGGCAGATGCTAGTAGTGTCAACTTTTTCTGGTCCTTTTGTGGCATGCGCACTAAATAGATAATTAGCAATTATATGGATAGATCGATAACTTCTGCTGAGGTAATTAAGATAAGAACTCAGTAATTAATAGTGGTTTTGCTTATGGATTTGGATAACAATTTTTACTCATGTAATTGACTGTAAAATAAGATTTTCTTTTGACGCATTGCTTGTACATAAACATATCCTTCCTTCACTAGTTTTACTTTTGAATCCCTTAATACGCGCCAGAGTATATTTGCAATACCCTTAAAATACATATATAGGGTTTTTTAATAGGTGCGCTTCAACTTTTTCCCGATAGGGAGGGCGAACGACGCAATATTTTTTATTTTTCGCTTGTCATTTGTAAACTTCATTAGTATACATTTCATCATGGAACGCTACACACTTGAGCAACGATTGCAAATCGTGCAAATTTTTTATGAAAATAATCGTTCTGTTGCTGCTACTTTAAGAGCATTACGGCCATTTTACGATCCATTTAACAAGCCGTCCCGGTTTGGGGTTATGTGAAGTCAATGGTCTACAGTAACAAGCCGGCGACGATTTGTGAGCTCAGAGCCAATATTGAACGCGAAATTGCTGGAATTTCGGCCGATTTATGCAGAAGAGTGGTCGAAAATTGGGTTCAACGATTGGACTTCGTAAAACGTGCACGCGGTGGTCATGCAAAAGAAATCGAATTTCAACTGTGCAAGTTGCATAACTCATAATATTATTATTATGAGGGGATCTATTGTGCCCTTTAATGGATTCAGGTTATTCTCTGATCCAACTTCCGCAATAAAATTTCGTATTTCTCCTTACAGGGCCGGCAATTTCCATTGGAGAATATTCCCAGATTAGTATTCAATCTACAAATAATCTACAACATATACATCTTCTTCTTCTTAATTGGCGCTATAACCGCTTACGCGATTTTGGCCGAGTTTAACAAAGCGCGCCAGTCGTTTCTTTCTCGTGCTAACCGGCGCCAGTTGGACACACCAAGTGAAGCCAAGTCCTTCTCCACCTGATCTTTCCAATGCAGAGGAGGCCGCCCTCTTCCTCTGCTACCACCAGCTGGTACCGCATCGAATACTTTCAAAGCCGGAGCGTTTGTATCCATTCGGACGATATGACCCAGCCAACGTAGCCGCTGGATCTTTATTCGCTGCGCTATGTTTATGTCGTCGTAAGGCTCATACAGCTCATCGTTCCATCGTCTGCGATATTCGCCGTTGCCAACGTGCAAAGGTCCAAAAATCTTACGCAGAATCTTTCTCTCGAACACTCCAAGCGTCGCTTGTTGACACGGATGTTGTCATCGTCCACGCTTCTGCGCCATACAACATATACATACGTACGAGTATTTTCCCTTAGCTCCTAGATAAAACCTGAGACTTCAAGAAATAGATTATATTATAATTTGATTTTTTTAAAGCTTTCAGCGCCTCTGTTTCAATTTGTCGTCTCCAATTGTTGGCTGGTCTCCCGCGCCTACAGCTTCCTTGGGGATTCCAGTCTAACGCGGTTTTTGTAATTTCGTTCTAGGGTTTGTATTGTTGTTGTTGTACTGTTTGTATTGCAAAATCACAAATCACCAAATGCATCTTCACTTATGATATGCCAGAGTATGTGCACCATCAAACAAATATCGTCCGCATAGTCTAGGCCTGGGGTCAAGCTGATCGTTCAGACCCCCGGATATACCTCTATTTTCCGCACAAACAATGTGAGGAAACTTAGGACCAAACTGAAGAACAGCGGTGATAGTACACATCCCTGTCTGACCCCGGTTTGGATTTTAATGCTGGCACTCAGAGCATTTTCGTGCTTTACACGCCAGGTAGCTATCGAGTATAATTCTTTTATGAGGCTAAATTGCGTCATGTCTAAGAGTGTCAAACGTGGTTTCAAAATCGATGAAGTAGAGGTAGAGAGGAGTGCATCACTCAACCGACTGATCCACAATCATAAGCCAACTTGCTCATTGCGTAGCTCTTGCATCAACAAATTGGAAAGTCTTTTGTGAATTATATGGGCTAACCATAATAACAGCGTTGTTTTGGAACTCTGATAGATTGAAGAGTAATACCTCCTTCTTCTTACTCAGATGGTATCTTTCCTGAGATTAGGTGTCTTTTAGTAAAGGTATTAAAACTCGAGCGCTTATCTCAGGATTAGCTTTAAGTAGCTCTGGTTGATATTATCTGGTCCGGGAGCTTTGTTGTTTTTTAGCGATCGGTTATTATTTCGCTTTCATTAGGGCAGGCGGTGGGCATAACGCATCTTGTTTGGTGGCGTTGGCAGCCATACGATTGTCTTTGCTCGCGAGCTTATCACTACATACTCTTTTATCAGTTCTGGCTGATTTCTTTACTTGTTTATCGACGTTACTATAACGCTGTTGTAAATGTTGACTTGGACGATCTAGTATTTGCTCAGTTTGGGACGTTTTTGTACAATTTCTTGTTAGAATTCCTGTGTTGATGCTAAAAGTATTCTTTTTTAATTCCATACAGTCTTTAAATCGGTTTGGGCTAAAGCTAACTATAGATTTTGATTGCGGTAAACTCGGTCGGTTAGTAGCTGCCCTAGTATCTCGTCATTTGTGAAAACAAGAAAAACAAAGGGACTTGCAGTCGACTTATCAAGCCCGGATAAAATCCTTTATTCAAGCACTCATGCTTGAAATATATCCCGAAGCTATGCAAAAATTAACATTATGCTGTTGGAAAGATAGTTAGAGATGTTCGAAATTCTTTAACACTATGAGCCAAACTATTCTTTCGGGATCCCCAAGACAGACAGTTAGTAATATGTCGCCGTTTGTGAACATTCCATACCAAAACTGGGAGAATTTAAACTATAGTTGGTAGGTTTTGGATATATTAATAAATATACGAGAATTTTTCTTAAACTGCATAAGTTTTTCTTACTCAGATAAGTGTGTTTTTAAGTATAGACACAGTGTACTGGGTATATGAGAATATGCATATATGTGGCTATAACTACCCCAAACAATTTTTTTCTTTTTGATCTTATATAAGGTTCGCATCAGGCGGCAATGCAGACTCTGTTGCAAAACGCAAAAAACAAAACGCTTGGGACGTTGTGACATACCCGATCTGCAGGATTTACTTAACAAGTGGAAATGATCATTGAGAGACCTAGCGAGGGAGCTTACTGTTTCTGAGGGGTCCATAAAGGTCTGTGGAATAGATCTTACGTTATGCGCAGAAAACAGTTTATGTCAAAGCAAACACAAGGTTCCTGTTGCCATGCTCACGAAGTTTCCAGCCACTGTTATGATTTTAGGTGTTATGAGACTTGTTACAAAAGCCGTGTTATGCCACCATCTCCTCCTTTGATACCGTCTTTATCTCGTCAATCATAGCGTAGCGTCATCCTTTCATGAGCCTCTTCAGTTTCGGGAACAAGAAAAAGTCGCAGGGGGCCAGATCTGGGGACCACGGTGGCTGTGGCATCATTAGTGTGTTGTTTTTGGCCAAAAAGTCGCGCACAAGCAACGATGTGTGAGCAGGGGCGTTATCGTGATGCAAGAGCCAATTTTTGTTCTTCCACAAATCCGGACCTTCCTGGCGGATTACTTCACGCAAATTGCGCATACTTCCAGGTAATATTCCTTACTGACCGTTTCACCCACTGCAATCGAAGAAAACGGTAAGCAAAACTTTTACATTCGCTTTTTTCGGTCTTGGTTCGTGCGGCAGCTTTCATTGAGATGATTGAGCTTTGGTTTCCAAGTCATAACCATAAACCCACGATTCGTCACCAGTTATGACCCTCTGGAGCAAATTTGGGTGGTCGCGGGCAGAGTCGAACATCTCATTAGCAATGTTCATGCGATGCTGCTATTGGTCAAAATTGAGCAGTTTTGGTACGAATTTTGCGGCGACCCGTCTCATGCCCAAATTATTGAAAAAAATCGAATGGCACGAGCCAATCGATATGTCTAGGTCCTCAGAAACTTTTTTTACGGTGATTCGACGATTGACCAATACCATTTTCTTCACTTCATCAATTTTTTCGTCTGTTGTTGAAGTGCTCGGATTTCTGAGAACATTTTGTACCACCGATAAACGTTGCTTTGGTCCAAAGTAGCTTCTCCGTATGACACAGCCAACATTCGGAATGCATCCGCGCACTTAATTTCGTTTTTCACACAAAATTTGATACAGGTTCTTTGATAGATCGAAACAAGTGCAAGCGAAGCAGCTGTCAACAATTAACTGAATATTCAAAATGGCCGAACTCGTCGGCATGAGTGAGAGACATGAGTACCAACATAGTGCCACAAAAAAATCGCAATTAGAAATTGTAAAGACAGTTGTAGATTTATAGTGTACGCGGTGACAACCCATACATCATTCAACAAAACTCTACTACTTCACACAAAGCGATATATATTGGATGGCTCAAAATTTCAGAAAATACTGAACTTATGGCCGCCTAACTTCTCAGAGCTTCATCCCCTGGACTATTATGTTCAGAGCGTAGTTGAGCGTGAAACCAATAAACATTGCCACAACACCATTTCTTCTCTTGTGTAAAAAATTCATGAAGTTTCATTAAATTTTGTTTAAAATAAAAGCTAATTAGTTTTACTCTCTAATTGCGCTCAAATATCGCACGCACCCTGTATATATTTAAAACACCCTTTATTGGATGTTTGGCCGAGCTCCTCTCCTATTTGCGGAAGGTGTCTTAATGTTTCTCCACAAATGGAGGGACCTACAGATTTACGTCGCCTCCGAACGACAGATGGTTGTTTTTTTATGAGGAGCTTTTTCGTGGCAGAAATAGACCGGAAGGTTTGCTACCATCTGCCGAGGGGCGACCGCTATTAAAAAAAACAACGTTATCTATCAATTGTTGTTTCGTGCCCAGGGTCGCGAATCTGTGCACTTCCTAAAGATACTCACGCAACAACCCATTCGGCCACGGCGGCAGTGATCGTTGTTTTTTTTCAGTGGCGTATTAAATAATTAAAATTATGAGAGCTATAGCTTAGCAGGTTGTTTGCATTCACATATTATGAGAGGCTTTGTACCGCAAGTGCAACATCTTGAGGAGCTAAATATTTAATATCTTAAGAAAAGTTTTTTTTTCGTATAAAAAACAAAACACTTCGGAACTGCATTTCGGCCTGCTACAATTCGGCCCTCGCCATATGATTTGTGATTTTCGAGATTTTTTGTTTTCAAAAAGCAAGTAAAATATTGACAACAATACGTTAAAAATGCTTCCCGTCAGCTTAACCAGCTCCGTTAGAATACATATTTTTAAATTCGGTACAATTAATTTAAATTAGTTTAATCCTTATAATAGTGAGTTTTTGCTATAAATATGTTTATTTAGAAATTAAACTTTCTCTCATTTTTAATTATAATAATATTATTATATTACATATTTACATAGTATTTTCGTTGGTATTTAACACAGAATCACAACCATAATATTTCCACAACCAAAATTTTCCCCTTATGCTGGTAT
This sequence comes from Anastrepha fraterculus, assembly GCA_037575425.1. Lineage (NCBI taxonomy): Eukaryota > Metazoa > Arthropoda > Insecta > Diptera > Tephritidae > Anastrepha > Anastrepha fraterculus. Next base: position 125,831 of record JAYXIM010018094.1, on the reverse strand, counting down.
GCTTAGAACACGACGCACCACCGTAGAAACCATTCATGAATATGAAAATTCGTAACCATGTCCATACTCGGCATTAGATCCTAGATGTCATATTTAAATTGGGAGCTCATAAAAAGTTCGTATTTATCTTCTTTTATTCAGCGGCTTCACTCAATGCAGTAGCAATTCGGGCATTTGTGGTTCCGGACTCGATGCATTGGATGAAATAGTTGACTCATAACTTTCATCCCGCTCGCGTTTTTCGCGGCGCTCTCGAGCGCGTCGATTTTGAAACCAAATCTTTACACGCGTATTCGTCAAGTCTAGCGATTCGGCCAGTCGGTTAGCCTCTTCGGCGCTCAAATAATTGGACATGCGATATGCCTTTTCCAAAGTCTCCAATTGAGTGCGTGTAAATGGTATGCGTGGCAGGCGACCGGGCGTGCGTTTGTTGGGCGGTTGACGCATTGTGCCTGTGTCAATGGAAAAATGAAGTCGCGAATTGAAGCACGTGCTAATTTAAGGAATTTACTAATGCTCATACTCGTATAAAGCGTCACTTACGTGGCAAGCGAGGCGGGTGGTAGCGCGAGTACTGCAACCAATCGAACATGGGCATTTGCTCGCCACTTCCGTAGCTGAATCCATCCAACGTTTTGTCTACAACATTAGCGGCAATACTGGCCACTTCCATGGCAACAGCTGCGTTGTAAGTTTTGAAATCATTCTGTTGACGGCGGAGCTGCTCCTCCAACTTAATACGTTCAACTATGCTGACAGAAGCATTGGTGCCGATATATCTTTCGCCAGCACGATGTAGTATATAATCAATGCTAAAATCGCTCATTCTCACGCGCGCGTATGAAGCTGTTGCAAATATTTACCAATACGAAAAGAAATAGTCCCTGATCTTGACGTGTTTGCAAATAAAATCGTATTGAAGCGACCTTTGCAAATGTAGCGCCTTTTTAAGGATCTTGTGAGGCAGAGAAGAAGTGTGCAGCCGCCATTGCAATGCTTTGCTTCGTCTAAGCATTTGCGCCATCTCTTTCTGCTGCGTAAGCGGATGTTGTCGTCCTTACACAACACAGTTGCACAGTAAAGGCTACTCTAATTCGGGAAATACATTTGGGTCTCATATTCAATTTAAACTCATTGAGGCATTATTTATACTCTAAATGGGCGTTACCCTTAGTTAAAACCACAAACGCAAGCCAGCAAGCCTACTACCATGGGCAAAAAAACAAATCTACGCACATACAAACACACGCGCTTTAGTGCGCATGTGTGTTCGGGTAGTTGCATTTACGATTATCTTTCAGATGAGATTAGCACAAATTGAAATGTGGTTGGCTCGCTATGGCCACTTCAGATGCTCTCATGCAAATAATGATACAAAAAGTTGTTTCTGTTTTGTTTTGCTAAATGTGCAAAATCAAGGGTAGATGCTTTCAAATGTTGGTTTTCATTCATAAGTTGGGTGAAGTGTGCATACATACATACACAGAGCGCATTTGACGATCCTCAATGGGAAAACAAGTTGAGCGGCATATCTTAAATATTTTGATTGATATGTAATTGTTTTCGTATACACAACAACACCAACAGTGAAGATAGCTAATTCTCTAAAAAGTATCAATTACAGTGCATCAAGGTATTGTGCGTAACATATGTATATATGTGTAAATACATACTTCATATGTGCGTATATATGCGTGCTGTTGTAAGACAATATTTGTAGGTTTGTAATAAACTTTAATTTAGTGAACCATATGCTAAATTCAAGTAAACATCCTGCATATATGATTGGATATTGTATACATACACAGATACGAGTATATGTTTATGTACTTATTCCCATTCATAGTTTTATAATTCGAAGCTTTCAGATTATTAGCTAAATAGTCAGATGATGAGGGGAGTGAGTTATTTAGAGAGTGCGGTTGGAAAAAAATACATTATTTTTAACGCGGCGATTCGTTAAAGCTCCTTAGAGTGACAGCAAACAAAGAAAATGGTGGAATTTTTAGATTTAGAAAATTAATAAAAGAAAAAAAGTAATTTATAACTTTAGAAGAACTTCATTGGTGCTACAAAGTATAAAACGTCCATAATTTCAGCTGTAATTCCTCATTTCATTTATGGACAATGATGCCAACCCATTGCCAAATCCTGAAAATTTCACTTATTTCTTAAATAATGTCAGGTTAACTTTGTGGCTCTCTTTACCCGATAGCGAGCGTTCATGCTTGTAAATACTTAGTGAGTACCGCCACATAGTGGGCGAGTTTTGTATAAAGCGCGACAAAAATATAGAAGGACTTACTCGATAAAGTGGAAATTGAACATATGTAGGCCGCTACTGCGTTGAGATTAAGAAAATATTTGAAAATGGACTCACTACACAAAGCTAAATACGTAAATGTAGATAGAAGACGTTTCAGTCTCTAAACTCAAAAACATTTTAATAATGAGTCTTCTGGTAGATATTAAAAGTATACTTAGACATTACATATTACTAAGGAAAGGCCTAATTTCTTTATCAGCGTTAACGTGTATTACAATAGACTATTGTAATACAGTCTTTAGGCAAATAATTTTAACAAAATGAAAAAGACATGTTTTTTCAAAACTACAGTTCTTTACAGCATTTCTGGGCTTTTAAAGTTTAATTTTATTCGATTCGAGTGTTTGTCTAAATTACTAACACTAGAACTATTTAGCTAAAAATATATTAAGTGCGCAACTAAGTTCTCGCTATTTTCTTGATGAAAATACAACTTTATTCTGAAAAAATGGTTACAAGTGAATCGTTGAAAGTATTGCCCATCGCTGGCTACTACTTTTCCCCATCTTTCTGGTAGAGCTCGTATACCGTCGCGGTAAAACATTTCATCTTTTAAGGCTATCCACGGATTAAGCCATTTTTTGATGTCTTCATAGGAATGGAACTGCTGGTCAGCTAGACCATGTGCCATCGAACGGAACAGGTGATAATCGGACGGCGCAATATCTGGAGAATATGGCGGATGGGGTAGGATTTCCCATTTCAGTGTTTCCAGGTAGGTTTTAACGGGTTTGGCAACGTAAGGCCGAGTGTTGTCATGCTGTAGAATCATGTTTTTCATGTCTCTCCGCGTATTGCAGCCGCTTCTCGTGCAGTCCTCGGTTTGATCGCATCAATAGAAGTCGATACCGATCCCCAGTGATGGTTTCCCTAGGTTTTAACAGTTCATAATAAATAACACCAACTTGGTCCCACCAAATACATAGCATAACCTTCGCAGCGTTAATATTCTTCCGAGACGACGACGTAGAAGCATGACCGGGCAGTCCCCATGACTTTATTTTCTTTGGATTGCTGTAATGAATCCATTTTTCATCACCCGTCACGATGCGATGAAGAAATCCCTTCCTTTTTTGCCGCTGGAGCAGTTGTTCACAGGCGAAAAAACGACGTTCAACATCCCTTGGTTTTAACTCATAAGGAACCCAAGTCCCATGTTTCTGAATCATTCCCAAAGCATGCAATCGCTTGGAAATGGATTGGCGGGAACTCCTAATATTGAAGCAATATTCTTCCGTTTGACACGGATGCTCATTGAGCAATGCCTCCAATTCAGCGTCTTTGAAGGTTTTTGGTTTTCATCAACATTAAAGTCACCGTCTTTGAAGCGACGAAATCAATCTCGGCACGTTGCTTCTGTTTCACTTAAAGCAGCATCTCCATAAACTTTTTGTAGCTCTCGATGCGCTTCAGCCACCGCTTTTTTCGAATGAGAGAGGAAAATCAACACTCCCCGCAAATGACGATTATTCGGCCCAAAATCAGACATTTTCACAAAACCAAAAGTATATGATACCAAAACAAAATCACTAATGTGTCGAAGCAGTTTGTTTACCATATGTCTAAACTTGGTTTATGACGTTTACGTTACGGGAACTTAGTTGCACACCTAATATGATACTAATATAGGAATTTCTATATACAGGGTGTCCGGTGGCACGATTACGTTATAAATTTAAAGTTTCTTATTAACCGCAGCCTGTATAAGGGGGGAGACGACCACATTGTTAAAGTGGGTTAATTAATCACAATGTTGCAGTGAACAACGTATGTTCGCAATCGAAGTGTGCATCTGCTCGTCATCGATTTTGTTCACTTTTGTTCATTTTGTACAATATTCGACTTCTTTCCTACTAATAAAACTCTGTGTTTCTTTGTTTAGGGACTCTACTGAAAACCCTGCCCTTTCCATTATTTTTTGCGTATGTAGAGGTTTATTGTGAACTAACTGGGCTCTTAACTCTGTCCGTCACAGATTGGACAATATACTATCAAATAATAGAATGATATTCATTTCGAACGGGAGGCAAACGGAGCTGTTATCTAGATTTTTAAGTGAATTTTCTTGCAAGTCTTCCCATAAATATATAAATATCGGCTGACATGAAAAGATATATTCTCAAATCTAAACCCATTTAAACTTCAATTCGTACGGTTTCTAGAAATTATAAGTAAGTTAAACAGAAGACCCTGACGTGAAAAATTTAAATTTTTGGAAGAGCATATTTTTTACTCCTTTTTTAATCAAGCAATTTTATTATTTTAATAACCTTTTAATTAAAAAAAAATTTTTTTGAGTGATGGAAGTCTTTATTTTGACCTTTACGCGCCCCATAGTCTGTTTCTATAGTATTTTACAGTTGTCTAGCTCACAAGTGTCAATTATTATTGACGTACGAAGCCATTTGCAAAAATTAGAAATCCTCCAATAGGGTTATTAATTTTGTGCCAGCTTTTAAATTCTATAGTTTAGTTCACCCACTGCACACCGTATTGCATGTTGAGTCTTTGCTTGTGCTTTCCAAATAATTTTGCAGTTAAAAGTCTAAGCCTATCGATAGTAGATACGGGCGATCAACTAACGACCGCTTTCGATTATGTAGACCAGCCGTTTCTAAACTTTTTTACTTTTGTTCCCTGCACCATCTAGATAAAATGTGGGTTAAATTGTAATAAATTACTAGGTTTGGCCATCTGAAGCAAAATTGTGAGAGTAACTTCGGCTGCGGCTCATAGAAGACTCAGCAGCCGAATTATATATATATATATATATATATGTAATTGGCGCGTACGCCCTTTTTGGGTGTTTGGCCGAGCTCCTCCTCCTATTTGTGGTGTGCGTTTTGATGTTGTTCCGCAATTGGAGGGACCCACAGTGATGATCACGCACCAACCCATTTGGCTACGGCAGCCGAATTATGCCCGCTTATTTAACATGAATTCACACACTCTTCCAATCAGTCGTTGTAGAGACGGCAACGAAGAAAAATAAGTGAGAGATGTGTTGATTTTGTTGGTATATCACCAACACAATCTCATTTGATTCATTCAAAATCGCTGAGAACCGATTAATGACCAGATGTTGGCCACACCTCTTCTTCTTTTTACTATGAATGTTACTCTTGATTAAGAGGGGAATGGACAAAAATATGTCGATAATCAAGCACTGCCTCTCCATATAACGGTCCATTTTTGAATTTCCAGAAAATTTATATTTCAGTAACCAGTAATGAAAAATCGTTTAAGCATGGTAACGGTTGACCAGATAAGAATAAAAGTTTTAACAATTGTTATGTTTCGGCAGCTGTAAAACCAACCAAATAAATCTAGCTGCCGAAATATTCAGTAATATTTGCTTAATACCCAACGAGAAGTATCGAAGAAGACTCAGAAATGTCAATTTGGCGCTGATCAGCTTAATTTGGCATCGCCAGAAAGCCAACCAGGCTTATTTTGACGTTGGTTTTGGGGTTAAATCAGTATAAGATTGTACTGATACACGAATTGCAGCAAGACGACCATAGATAACGCAGCACGTCCACTTATTGGGCGCACGAAATGTTAGCCATCTCCATTTTGGCTCAGGGGCTATGTCAACAAGCAATCTTGCCGTTATTGGAGTGAACACAATGCACACGTGTTCGACCACGCATCAATACATCCACAAGAATTGAATGTTTGATGCTGTTTGTGGCATGGCAGTGTCATCGGATCTTATTTCTTTCGAAATGAGGAAGGAGATACCGTTCATCGATTTTCTATGCCCAGAGCTCGACTACATCGATGTATCTAAGCTATTATCCCAACAAGATGGCACAAGCAACGCAGCACTTGAAGTTATGAAGAAGACATTTGATGACAGCGCGCGTTCAGCAATCGGCCGCCGCGATCATGCGACACACCCTTAATATTTCCTGTGGGGTTCTTGTGAAGTTCTTAGTCTAAGCTAATAAGCCAAACACTTTGAATGCGCTCGAGGCCAAATTCGAGACGCTATTGTCGGAATAAGGCGACAAATATTGGGCCGAACGTTTGAAGCCACCACCAGCGAAGTCGAAGCAGCCATTTGAATGGTGTGATTTTTCATACATAATGGCAGGTATACAGCTATAAAATAAAATCGGAAACAATTTGATATTTCCACCCTTGTTATTTTATTTAAATTATTTTATCTAACTACTCTAATATATCTAAATTTGGTTGCGCAGGCCCGGTACCTGATTAGGAAACACGGGTTTTAATTTCAAATTTAGGTTTAACATGGAAGCAATTTAACATTTTTTGTTTAACAAAAATATCTAATTAAAGTGGAGAGCTATTTCCACTTTTATTGGATTTTTTCCTATAGCATTTCTTTGTGGATCCTTATACAAATATACTCATTAGTATAATATTAATCTTATATACATATACTGTCAAATTATATAAACTCGTATTTATGTCGAAGCATATGTGATTAAGTAGGTGTAACTTGGGACTAAATTACAAATTCTGTTTTCTACAAAAAAACCAGATTGCATTTGAAAGTTCGAGTATGCGGCACGATCAAAGCCAATCTGAAATAGATGTTTGTGTACGTCAGCACCTCAAGGACTATAAACACAAATGAACATCATATGAGCACACAATGCGTATTACTTAGCCAAACCAGAACAAGAGCCGCTAAATCGGCTTAAGATTAGGATTTTTGCAATTGTTGCTTTTTTCACAGGCATTCACGCGCGCTTGAAATTCATTGATCTATATGTAGCTATACACCTACCCATGAATACATGTATGTTTATGTGTATATATGTGTGTACGTATGAACGTATGAATACATGTTAAAAAACACACCAAAGTATCACATTACAAAACATCTAAATATTGGAAAATGGAAAAGTGAAGGAAGTATGCAATTCATATGAAACTGGCACTTCCGCATTGTGGCAGTATGGTCTAAATCCATATATGATTTGTAATTGAATATTATTTTCTTAAGAAATTTGTATATTACGCAAAATATGAAATTATTTCTATTGTACCTAAATCCATATAAAAGTGCACATATTCGGGTAACGCAATTATTATTCAAAGATACAGGGTGTCCGGTAGCAGAATTAAGTTTCAAATTTAAAGTCTCTAATCGTATTGTTAGGCCGTGGCATACTATAGTATGTAGAGCCCTTTTGTGTTTTGAATACACTTACATATTTTTCACTCACATCTTACATTTTGCATGATTTAAAATTTTGGTTGTCAACTACTGCCATTGAATCATGTTCCATGCACGCAAAAGTAATCCGTCAAATAATTTAGCTCATATTTTCCAGTTGATACCAAATTATGCAAGGATTTCATTCGAGAATACTACTAATACAAAATAAAAGAATACTGCGAATGTAAAAATAAATTAAAACTTACAAAGAGGGGAAAGTTTTGGGGTCGTGGAAAGCGCAATAAAAGTTTTAACAGATAGAGAAAGGTATGTACAGGTAAAAGTAGGTATGAGCGTTAAAAATGGATAGAAAACATGAAGTGAGAAAAAAAATTGTGCAAAAACATTTGTTTTTAAACTTTTAGAAAAAAAAAATATTTCCAAAAAAATAAAAATTTAAAGTTTTGAGAAAAAAATATTAAGGAACTTTTTTTTATTTGGAGAAAAATTAAAAAAATTTTTATTTAAAGAAACACAAATTTAGAGAAATAATTTAAAATAATTGGAAAAAAAGTTTAAGTTCAAACAAAAAAAAAAAACAAATTAAAGAAATTTTTTGACGAAATAAAAATGTTTAAATATTAGGAAAAAAGAATTTTAGAAAAAAATTGTTTGGGAAAAATAAAAATTATTAACTTTCATAATAGAAGTTATAGAAAAAAAATTGGGATTAAATAACAACTTTTGAACTGAAAAACGAAATTGTAGATTAGGAGAATTGGGAAAACATAAAAAAAGTCAAACTTGAAAAACACATTTAAAAAGGATTTAAAACACCAATTTGTTTTTTGGGTAAAACCAAAAGCTTAAGTCTGAAGAAAAACAGATTTTTCTTTAAATGTTTTCAAAGTTTTTGAAAAGGAATATGAAAAAATAAAGTTCGTTTAACTAAAAAAAAAAAAATTTGGAAACAAATTTATTTAGCAAACAATAAAAATTATTAAACTTTCATAACAGAAATTATAGAAAAAAATTTGGGAAAAAATAAAAACTTTTGAACTAAAAAAACATTGTACAAAAAATTTTTTTGGGAAAACATCCTAAATCAAAACAAGAGGCTAAAGAGAGGTGTGAGCCTGGATCTTCGGCTCCGAAACGAGTTCGTTTTTAGAGGAAATATTAAAAAAAAAAATTTGTAGCAATGTTAATCACAGATGTGGCAATCTACCAAAAAAACAAACAGGACTTAAGTCTGTTTACTTAGAACGTCATCTGGCGCTTGCTTCGCGAATTTTTTGATCAAGGTGCAATTTGAGGCAAAACCTGAGATTGATTTCGACAAATGAGTTTGAAAAATGTTTAGATTATTCACAGGTTTAAGTATTTTATTTACTTACTTCGAACGCGACCCAATAAATTTGAATAAATAAATAAAATGATAAATAAATACTTTGTGTCGCATTGGCCAATTCCTGTTACTTTTTTGACCAAATTTAATATGAAAATTAACTGTTAACCAAAATATGATTAGATTGTGAGGTATTCTGCTAACCGATTTGAGCATAATTTAATGACTTATTTACTAAAATAGCTCGTTTTTTATTTGCTCTTCTCGCTGGTGTCACATCTATGCCAATACCTCATTTCAAGTTGGTGCATTTAAACTAACAGCTCATTTGTGAAAAACATAAATAGATAAGTAGATTAACACCGAAGGTAACTTGCAAACATTATTCGGTATTGCAAGCGCTATAGGTATAAACAAACACATGCACCTACATATCTACCAATCTGACCTCTCCTGCTTCTCAAGTAAATTCTCAAAATCGGCTTATGATTTATTTTAGTGCAACTTTGTTTACATTGCTAATCTACTCTTGTTTTATAAACAATGAAACAATATTTACTACTACATAGACTTTATTTGGTCAAACCCACCACATAATAAGGAAATAGCGGGTTATTTTAAAATAAAAAAAAATTACCATACTTCACTAATTATCCTGTGTACAAGGAAGGTTTGAAGGATATATAATTAGTATACTATGCATTTTTTTCTTTGAAAATTGATGCAGCTCAAGTGGTCCTTTGCCATCAGAATAAGCATTTTAAAGGGAGAAATTGTATATGGTGACACATTGGTATCTTTTAAAAATGTAATAGTAAAATATGCCATCCATCATCGGCTTGGCCCTGAAGTATCTTATAATGTCAACCTACATTTGCATCACATTTCTAATAGTTTCGGCACATTTTTAAGCGATAACGCCAAAAGTGCCTTAAATAAGTGTCCGCATCGTTCCTGGACTTTCGGAATCACGTTTTTCTTTAACGACAATCTACAAAACCTTCTAACAGTATTAAATCATGACCATCTGATGATCAAATGACCAACTGATGTCACCAGAAAGGGTGTGAATATGTGATTATCGAACTTAGTGCGCAAACACTCGATTTCAAGATGGCTTGTGTATCACGTAGCGCCTTTTTGCTGTAACCAAAGTTCACTCCCATGGAGCTCTTTAATGTGCGCTTAGAAAGAAAATGGTTGACATGTCCCTCCAGCGATTTGAGTTCACCGTAAAATTCTTTTTCGAATAAAAATGGACCAATAATGACGCCTATACAAAAATCATACAAAATTGTCTTGGGTGTGAGATGCGTTGGCTTTTGTGGCCCTCATAAGGGGACGATTTTGTTTGTTTGGTTATCCCCAAAGATTAAAACGAGCTACAACCGACAATACCTTTTTTTTGTGCAAACTTGCTGATCTAAATCCCATACAGACACCGGCATGAAGATTTACCGTAAAATCTTTGTGTTTAGGCAACCTTTTAATCGACTAAGCCGAGATCTCTATGCAGAACTCTCCATTCTCTCAATTCGACTAATATTGAGTTACTGATATCTACCGTAATTATTGAGTTCATGTGCAAGCTAACGCCTACCAGGATGACAGATTGCAAGGTTTGGCCTTTCGAAAGAAAATTGTGGGAGCAGAATTGTGTCCGCTCATTTCACAGGTATTTTTACGCTCGACCAATCAGTCGTTGCTCAAATCATAGATGGCAAGGTGCAATCAGTATGGACAGCAATGGAGAAAAATTCTAAAACCAAGATTTAAATGAAATTTTCAAATTTTGAAACACAAAAATAAGAAAGGTGAAATCCATAATTATAAAGATGTATAAAAAATATTAAAATGCTTGTATATAAGATACATAAGATAAGAAACAAAACAGTAATCAAATTAACAATAATAACTTTTAATTTAAAAAAAATATCACAAATTAAACAGATCCCAATACAATTATTTCTTCTTCTGAATCAGCGAGTTGAAAGCTCACCGAAAACGATTTTTAGATCTTTTTTTTGCATTTACAGCGCTGAAACTTTGTGATTGCGTCACATATGAATTTACGAATAAAACGAGGGCCCGTACATCGGTGTGAGTGGCAAACGTACATCTATGCCTTCATTGCCATCCTTGGCACAATTGCACCACAATTATATTTGTATGGAAAATGTATGAATAGTTGCTTTGCATCACCTTTTTTCATTTGTTTTCATTGCTTTTTTTTAATTTTACTGAAGTTTGAATAAAATGAGTGAATTTATGTAATTTACTCTATTTCGTCTAAATTCAACTCTTGTTTCGATCAGACGTGGATGATTGGAGGTTGTTTTGCTGTGCTTGAGTGTTTATTTGTTTGTCCGAAGCAGATTTGGCTGTTCGCAATTCTTAATTTATGTGCTGAGATGGACTCACAACAAAATGAATTGCCAGCAGAGGCTGTAGATGATGTAGTCAACATGATAATTCACGAAGGTTTTTACGAATGAGTGAACGAGAACACCTAGGATGGTTGGATAAGTTAGACCTAAATATGACGCATGTCGATGATGAGAACATCAAGTCAATTGAGTTCGTGGAATCACTTTAGGCATTTCAGTTGAAGGTCCTTATTGCATCCCAAATGAGGAAGAAGCATCAGACGCAGAAGCAGGAATTCATATTGAGTATGACACAGACGCAATCGTGGAATATTGTGAAGAGAAAGACACTGAATTTGAAATCATACAAAATCTTTGTTAGAGAGACTTATAGAAAAGCTGAAGAGGTTTTCAGAAACATTCGCACAGCCGCGGAATCGAACAATTTTTACCGTCAATGAAGTGAATGAAATGTTTTGTTCTAATCGTCGCAAGTGCCATAAAATCCAACTATCAACCCACCGCTAAGCTATGGGAAACTGGAAAACAGATTGGTTTTCGATATTTCAAACTACGATTACACGCCAAAGATGTCATGCTATAAATCGTTCTATTTCATTCGATAACAGTGCTCCACGTGCTCGAAAAGAATCATCGGACAAAGCTGCTACAATAAGTGATATGCAAAATTTTAATTTTAATCGACTTTATAAAGCCAACGGAGTTGTGACTGTAGATTAACAATTGTATCCATACATAGGTTCCACGCGTTTCACACAGTACATTCAAAATAAACCGGGAAAGTATGGAATTAAAGTATTTTGGGTCTGCGATGGGATTACTAAATTTCCATTGCAAGGAGAACTTTACCCAGCCAAACCTCCAGGAGCTCAGCAACAAAGAAATGTTGAAGATAATGTTCTGACACGTTTAGTTCACAGACATTAAAATACGGTTCCAATAGTTGTGAGTGATCATTTACCTACATCACTTCCACTTCCAGAGAAGATCTCATGTCCAACAGCTTAGCATATGTGGAAACCTCACGCAAGAATAAGACTTGTGTTCCAAAAAATTTTCGATCAAATAGACTTCCATGTATAGAAGTCCACGCAAGTCGGGAAAGTTACTGATCGCCATTCACTTCCATGTCTAGAAGTCCACGCAAGTGGGGAAAGTTACTGATCGCCATTCACTTGGGAATGGCCAGGACGATTCTTCTGCATGTGGTTCTAGCAGCTCACAACGGCCGGGATTAGCCCGCGTATCCTCTGGGTAGCTTCCGAATACCCGTTCGGGAGTGAGCTAACGTGAGAAGGCGAAACATTCCAGGATAGCTGGTTGTGCGTTGGGTTTGGGACCCTCCACTTAAAAATCCCTCCCAATAAAAAGTTTAAAAAAGCCTCGGATGAGAAATTGGTACGACGAGGAATGTCATGCTGCCGCAGAAAGAAAGGATGCCGCCTATAGAGCCACGCTGCGATCGGGCGCAACGCGAGCTATGTGGGATCGCTACAGAGAGCTTAAAAAGGAAGAGACGTATTATCCGACAGAAGAAACGAGAGGCCGAAATACGTGAGTGCGAGGAGCTTGAGATGCTGGCCAATAGGAACAACGCCCGCAAATTCTACCAGAAGGTTCGGCGGCTTACAGAAGGTTTTAAAACCGGGGCGTTTTCCCTTAAGAACAAAGACGGCGATCTGGTGACTGACGTACAGAATTTGAAATTATGGAGCGAACACTTCTCGAACCTATTAAACAGTGCGCATGTCACTGAGAATGTGAAGATCCCGATACCCCAATCGTTGACGACGGAATTGTCCTTCTGCTACCCGATCATGACGAGGTGAGAATAGCGATAACGCGGCTAAAGAACAACAAAGCCGCGGGCGCCGACGGACTGCCGGCTGAGCTATTCAAACATGGCGGAGAGGAGCTGGTAAGGTGCATGCATCAGCTCTTATGCAAAATATGGTCGGATGAAAGTATGCCTGCCGATTGGAATTTAAGTGTGCTCTGCCCAATCCATAAGAAGGGCGATCCTGCAATTTGTGCCAATTAACGCGGGATTAGTCTTCTAAATATCGCTTATATGGTTCTAGCGAGCGTATTGTGTGAAAGGCTGAAGTCCACCGTCAACCAACTGATTGGACCTTATCAGTGTGGCTTCAGACCTGGAAAGTCTACCGTCGACCAAATATTTACAATACGCCAAATCTTGGAAAAGACCCACGAAAGAGAATCGACACACACCATCTTTCCGTCGATTTCAAAGCTGCATTCGACAGTACGGAAAGGAGTTACTTGTATGCCGCGAAGTCTGAATTTGGTATCCCCACAAAACTAATACGGCTATGCAAAAAGACGTTGCTCAACACCAGCAGCGCCGTCAGAATTGGGAAGGACCTCTCCGAGCCGTTTGATACCAAACGAGGTTTCAGACAGGGTGACTCGCTGTTGTGTGACTTCTTTAACCTGATGTTGGAGAGCATCGTACGAGCCGCAGAACTTAATCGCTCAGGCACAATTTTTTATAAGAGCGTACAATTGCTGGCGTATGCCGATGATATTGACATCATCGGCCTTAACAACCGCGCTGTTAGTTCTGCCTTCTCTAAACTGGATAAAGAGGCAAAACGAATGGGTCTGGTGGTGAACGAGGACAAAACGAAGTACCTCCTGTCTTCAAACAAACAGTCGGCGCACTCGCGTATCGGCACCCACGTCACTGTTGACAGTTATAATTTCGAGGTTGTAAAACACTTCGTTTATTTAGGAACCAGCATTAACACTAACACTCTAGAAGACTCTCATCATGCCCGTCCTAACGTATGGCGCGGAAGCTTGGACGATGACAACATCCGATGAAGCGACGCTTGGAGTGTTCGAGAGAAAGATTCTGCGTAATATTTTTGGACCTTTGCACGTTGGCAACGGCGAATATCGCAGACGATGGAACGATGAGCTGTATGAGCTTTACGACGACATAGACATAGCGCAGCGAATGAAGATCCAGCGGCTACGTTGGCTGCGTCATGCCGTCCGAATGGATACAAACGCTCCGGCCTAACGTATGGCGCGGAAGCTTGGACGATGACAACATCCGATGAAGCGACGCTTGGAGTGTTCGAGAGAAAGATTCTGCGTAAGATTTTTGGACCTTTGCACGTTGGCAACGGCGAATATCGCAGACGATGGAACGATGAGCTGTATGAGCTTTACGACGACATAGACATAGCGCAGCGAATGAAGATCCAGCGGCTACGTTGGCTGCGTCATGCCGTCCGAATGGATACAAACGCTCCGGCTTTGAAAGTATTCGATGCGGTACTAGCTGGTGGTAGCAGAGGAATAGGAAGGCCTCCTCTGCGTTGGAAAGATCAGGTGGAGAAGGACTTGGCTTCACTTGGTGTGTCCAATTGGCGCCGGTTAGCACGAGAAAGAAACGACTGGCGCGCTTTGATAAACTCGGCCAAAATCGCGTAAGCGGTTATAGCGCCAATTAAGAAGAAAAAGAAGACGCCGAGAATACACTCATCATTGTTTGGTTTCCACAATACGTTATGTTCCTAAAAAAATAAGTGCGTTTTGCTGATTTCCACTGTGCACTATGATATGAGCACCCGAGGCCATATATTTATTATTACAATAAATACAACACCGCCGTAGGCTCGATGGATCAGATGCTTGGAGCGTGCACATGCAATCGGGGAACTAAACACTGGCCCTATGTATTCTCCTTTAACATTTTAGACGTAGCTGCTCATTATATATTGTATTATATAAGGCTTTTCTTCCATCTAATAAAATAGAGGCACGGAGTGAAAGCTTCCATTCGCTTTACAAGCAGCTTAAAAAAGAATTAGATCATCGTGTAAACAACAACAATATTATGGCTCAAACAATTACTAAAAATGCGATCACCGACTTGATGAGTGGGTCATTAGGATTGAAAACAACTGTTGCCTCAACATGGTTGTCATCAGGTCCAACTCCAGTAAAAGGCTCTTGTAAGCTGTGTGTTATTCACGATAAAAGATATCGTAAGACACGGCAGACGTGCTCGAAATGCAGGGAACCTACATATACATAGTATGTGCTCAGCATAGCTTCGTCTAACATATTAGCTTGGGAAAAAATAAATACATTATTTTTTCGGTAATGGCTGCAGTGATCGATATCTCGTAAAGTATCGATCAAACAATTTAAAGTTTATGCTCGTTTTCAAAGTGACATTTCACACTAAAAAAATTCTTTTGCTGTTTTTCGTTTGTTTCATTCCGTTGTGAGTTACAGGGTGTTAACAATGGAAGTCAACAAAAAGGAGTTTTTCTTTGATAAAGGCGTAAATGCAAGCCAGGCCACTCAAAATGTGAACGGTGTTTATGCTACCGATACTGCCACAGCTAATTAAGAGCAATTTTGGTTTCGGCTATTACGTACAGGTATATTAGATGTTATAGAAAATTTCGATAAAATCACAGAAATAATCGATAGTAGTCGTAGCATCGCCCAGGAGCTAAAAATAGAACATAAAACAGTTTTAAACTATTTGCGTAAAATTTTTTATTTCTTTTTCCCCAAGCTAATACTCGTATATGCAAAAGTTGCGTATAAATTTCTACGTTCAGTATTTTACGAGTATAGCTCAAATGTTCACGTTTTTGTTCCGTGTTACACTTTCAACTTTTCACTTAAAAAAAAAAAATAATAATAGAAGATTTTCATGCAAAACATATACTTACAGAAACTTAAGATCTCTTATGTTTTAAATGTAATAAACCATACTTTCAATATAAAATACATTGTGGTACAGTTGTATCAAGGATGTCTGTGGAAGGGTTAAGAAAAGTTACTTAAATTGTTAACGCACCGGCTGGGTTTGACGGCTGAAACAAAATCTCGATTATAGTTTGTAGTTACATAGTGGAATCTACCATTATTAGAAATTTCATTAGAAATTCGAGTACCAAGAGCCTTTTGATCTACTCAGAGAGTTATCGTGTTATCGGCACATAAAATATTTTCTAGGACACGGGTGCCTCCCTCTAAGGTACCCAAGTTTTCTAACTTGAACTTGAAGCATAGCGATATAATAGCTAATATAATATAATGTGTAAAGCTCATCCAAGAATATATTATATTTTCAATTTTATTTTAAAGTATGCATATGTATATATGTATGTACATATTTGCGTATGATTTAAGCGAGTTTGAAGAATCAACTGAAATTTTCCCAAATATTTCACAGTTTTATTAACGGCTCAACTTCTTTGCAGCCTCTACGGCAGCAACGAGTTTCAATTGAGAGTCACATATGCGGGGATAATAAAATAAAGAGCTATCCATTTCATCTTTCGGCTGCAATGCTAGGTGTAGTAGCCAACCATATTTCTGATTTTCCGTGATTGGTGCCAGCGGTCGATTTTGTGAAATAATTTTCTGTTGTTCGCTAATTAGCTGGATATATTTTTTTACTAGTGGCGAATTCAAGAGTTGGACATCAAAGGCAAACGATTCATGTCGTGCGTAAAATTTTTCCGTTAATGCCTTATTCCGAAAATCTGGCCGATAATGCTTATCCTTGGGCATTATTTATAAAAATGATATGCGAAATAAAAAAAAAATTTATAAAAATAAATAATAAAAAATAAAAATTACGCAGATAGAAAATTGACTTTTTCTATTGCTTTCTATTCCTGACTGTTTTGTTTTTAAACGAAAATTTTGGAGACATTTATTCATGTTTCAGTTATCTACTATCGTCATTCAGTCGTGAGTTATTATTACTGGTACGACATACAGCGCTTTTGAATAAACAGAAATGCCGACAAAAAATTAACTAGAAGTAGGATACCCTGTTTCAATTTATGTTTTTTGAAGTAATTATTTACCTGAATAATTTTCTGAATAATTAAGCTTAACTAAAAATAATATAATGTAAGCAAACCAAAAAACCAGAAACAAAATTAAATTATTTGAAAAGCGTGTAAAAGTTAGAACTCCAGTAAGAGTACTAAAAGAAATATATCTATTACAGCCGTATTCTTTTGCTTCCGACCTGCAAAAGAATACAAGGAAGGTTAGCGAATTCCGTGGAAAACAGCAGTGCAAAATAACTTACTTGAGTTATTATAACCGGTTTGAGTTGAGTTTAAAAGTAAAAAACAGAGATTGTTGGAAATGAGCTTCTGGAAAGAAGTAGTTCTCATGCAGCTAAAAAAAGCACCCGATACATATGTGATAATGTGCTAGTTAGAAGTTCATCAGGACTGGAGCTATAAATAACAATCTGCTCATTTTGTACTAAAGATAATGGAAGAGGCCATAAGTTGTGCATACAATGTTTTTCAATCACAAGAAGAATTAGAAATTATATTGTAAAACAATGCAGTTTTAAGTTGTATCATACTTGCATTTTGAAGAGAATGCAGAAGTTGGCGACGTTCGCGAACAGCTATACTGCTCTCAATAAATTTGACAGATCCAGATGATTTGCTGACGTAACAATTGAACTTTTTTTCATTTCAGTTTTCATTTTGTTGTTACTAGTATCGAACGTTGTCGGAAATTCGACCAATAACAATTCCCATTGCAAGTAGTTGTTTTTCAAAAACTGCGACACGATTTTGACAATCGATGACGTCAGTGCTGCGAGTGCAGTGCAGAAGCAATAGAAGTTACTTGGTTATGAATATTCAGTAAATGGGTTGATTCACAAATTTGTGATTTTTAAATAAAACAAGTTTTTTCGTTGTTTTTTTTGCCGATGACGCCGTGGCAAAAAAGTACTTGTGTGTGTGTGTTCGTTTTTTGGCAGTTCCTATTGCTTTCACTTACTTCATGCCAGAAATACGCTCAGAGGTTTGCCATTGCCTGTCGGGGGGCGACCGCTATTAGAAAACACTTTTTCTATTATTTGGTGTTTGGCATGCTATTAAAACAAAGCCCACCGAGAATTGGATTGTTCCTTACGAGACAAAAGTACTCGTAATTTTCTTTTCTCGGGCAAAAGTTTCGTCTATAAAGTCTTCTACAAATCATTCGTCAGCCCACTTTCAGGTCGTGTTCCATGTAACACAAATTTAAAAAGAAATAATTAAAAACGCTTTATGACTTCAAACTATCTTCTGTATATAATATGTTGAATATATGTTGATTTATATCTGATTCACACACCTGTTACTTTGGTACCCAACGAAAATTTCGATGCAATAAAATGGAATAAAGATGGCTCAGTTTATCTAGATAACAGTACGAATCATGTACAAGTATGGAAGGTAACGTGCATACATATGTTTCATTAAAACTTGAATACATACCACCTTGACCAAAAAGTTCCCGGAATATATTCAGAAATACAAAATTTATTCCTCAAAAGTGCAGAAAAAGTGCAACAGAGTCATTTTGATAGTATGTATGTATGTGAGTACTTTCTCAATTTTTATTGGGTAAAACTCAAGGTGATGATTTACAGTTATATTATGATTTTATAATACATTACTTTTTTTGTGCATTAATTCTAAACTAATAGTATAAGCTTTCAGTTATCAATAAAAATCTACTGTATATGAGCACTTTAATATCACAATTATTAATTTCGGAACTTAATGGTGGGTCAGGGAAATCGGCTAAGAAGATGTTATAGAGAATTGGCCCTAACAAAGAACCTTGAGGCACACCTGAGCTAACGTCTCTTGTCAAAGAATTAAATATACCTTCATTAACATAAAATGATCGCTCTTTTAAATAACTATACAACATAATGCAAAGATTTTTTTCGAAGTTGAACTTCCTGTACATTTTACATATGATTCCTTCCACCCAAGCAGTATCGAATGCTTTTTCCAAATCTAGACAGACTGATATCGTCGCCTGTCGTCGATTTAAATTACCACAAATAAAATCAGAGAGTCAAGTAGTGCGTGGCATGTTGAATGATATGGCCGGAACCCCACTTGATAGTCTTTTAAGACATGTCGCTCTTCAATATGTTGTTTTATTTTTTCAAGCAAAAAATCTTCCAATAATTTACTAATATTTGAAAGAAGAGATATTGGGCGGTAATTAACAAGGGAACTAAGGTCAGTGTTTGGTTTTGGAATGCATTTTATTTTTGCTGTTTTCCATTCCAGTGGGAAATAGCCTATATTAAGTGAGTGATTAAAGATAATTGCTAAGAAGCTCAAGAAAGTGTTTGTTGTTTTCTTTAGCAAAATGTTTGAGATACCACACCTCTTTTTATTATTTTTTAATCGTAAGATTATGCCAATTCTTTCCGCGTTTATAAAAGTGTACCTAGATTCAACTGTAGTTTGTTCTTCACCAGCTGTTATGCTGTTCGTAAAATGTACAGTTGGCTCAGCTGTGTTATCTAATTCTAATATAGAACACTACTTTCGACATGAGCTGTAAAATTTGTATCTCCGAGTTGCTGGTTCTGGCGATGTATTTGTTCAAACTTATAGGCTAATGCATTTATTTTATGTAAGTTTTCTGTAAGTACAATGTTGTCACTACTATTGTTACCAGCCGGATTTACATACGGGCAGTCAATATCAATATCGTCTTTATTAATTACAAGATCTGGTATCTTTAACACTTTTTTTAATCCACATAATCCCTTAATTTTATTGTATGTTTTGTTATTCATGCGTATATTGGAAAATTAGTTTGTCCAGTATTTTTCTTCGTGTATACAAATACGCTCTTCGATAATCTTACTAATATTACGCACTATAGCTGTCAAAGTGTTTTTCCTCTGAGGATTAAAACATCTTGACGCAATGCGATAAATCGTTTCTTTTCAGAAATTCAATCTAGTATATGCCTAGGTAGGTTTATAAGCCTACGATTGCGCACTTCTACTTTCGGAACAGCTCCTGAGTTAAGAGCTGTATCGATGGCCATATTTAAATTTATAATGCAGTTATCAATTTCATTTCGTGTTTTTTACGATTGATTGGTAAATAGTTTGTACTAAGATTGCTTAAAAGTATATCATTAAGATGTTTTACATCAGTTTTATAAGTATATACATTATGATCTGATTTTATGATCAATTCTACTCCGCTATGATCCGATTCGTATTCGTGAGTGTTTAAGCAATTAATATATCCTTTTACTTCATTAAATTGTATTCCAAGAAACGGTGATACTAAAAATATATCTAAGTATGAAGCTGAATGCCTAGATACCCTAGTGGGATGCTTTGTTGGTATCAAGTTTAGTGTGGGACAGTGTTGAAGCCAATTATTTAGTATACGCCCGTTATTGTATGTAACGGTGTCTCCCCAATTGGTATGCCTAGCATTAAGATCTCCGCCAATTACTATTTTATTTGAATTAAGAGAGTCTAGAACTAAATTAAGATTATTTACATGTAATAAATCAGATGGGCGATTATATTGTATAATGATACAAACGAGATTTCTTCTCCATTTGTACAGAAAATTTTTATAGCTATTTTCTCCAAATGAACGGTGTCTGGAACTTTTATTTGTTCGTATTTATATTCTTCTCTTATGCAAATAGCAGTAGCCGTACCACACGTGTTTTGCCTATTACACTGCCCTGCAAATTTCAATTTTTCTGATGCGAATAAGATGTGACCTAGTGTTCCCGAAGGGAATTTTCGCGCTGAGCACGAATCCGAGTTAAAAATTTTCCATCACGTCAGGTTTTCAAAAAAAAGGGGGTTGAAACCCCTAAAAATAGCGTATTTGGCCATTTTTCAAAAATTGTGGAGCCGAACCCTGACGTGCTACGATCTTCGTTATTGTCAGTAATTGAAGGTTGAACTTTGCTCTTTGAAATAAGCCCAAACCCAAATTGTTCGCATGCACCCTTAGAGTAGGGGGTGTACTTATGTATGTCTACGGGGGTAGAGAAAAAAATGAACATAGGAACTTATCTACACCCAAGATAAGATATAATGAAAAGTGCAGTGTTCCTAAGGTATTTAGTGTCGCTGATTACAAACCTGTAGTCAGATTCCCAAAATTCAAAATGGCCTACGAAAATGTTAAAAATTTCGGTCGTGTGTCAGACGATGTATTAGATTTGAAAATTTGAATTTGATTTTTTTTATTTCTTTTTAAATGGAATGTTTGACTTCAGATTTGTAATCAGCGACACTAAATACCTTAGGAACACTGCACTTTTCATTATATCTTATCTTGGGTGTAGATAAGTTCCTATGTTCATTTTTTTCTCTACCCCCGTAGACATACATAAGTACACCCCCTACTCTAAGGGTGCTTGCGAACAATTTGGGTTTGGGTTTATTTCAAAGAGCAAAGTTCAACCTTCAATTACTGACAATAACGAAGATCGTAGCACGTTAGGGTTCTGCTCCACAATTTTTGAAAAATGGCCAAATACGCTATTTTTAGGGGTTTCAACCCCCTTTTTCTCGAAAACCTGACGTGATGGAAAATTTTTGAACTCGGATTCGTGCTTAGCGCGAAAATTCCCTTCGGGATCACTAGGTCCCATCTTATTCGCAAAACCGATGCAGGGCAGTGTTATGTACCTGTTTAGCTCTGTTAGTCTGTTTAATAAAGTTATAACCTTTGAAGAGTATCAAACGGCTTAGTCTCTGTTAAATTTTTTGTTTTAGTGTTACCGCTTTTTATGATTCTTTTAGGCTCATTTCCATGCATAACCGAAGCGTATGAAAGTGAATTTACTCGTATACCCATGTTAACATTACTTGTTATTGCTGTATTTGTTGGAATTTTATTTGAAATTAAGAAAAAAAAAGAAATTAGCAATTCGAAAAGTTTTGCCATAAGATTTGCGGTTTTAATAGTTTCATTCGACAATTTCGCGCACTCATTCCAAGAGTTCGTTCATGGAATTACTTCCATTTGTGAGTATTCATGAGGAAGCGCGGAACTTGATGAGAGCGGACGTGTGCTTAAGTGAAGAAAATAAATAAATAAATAAAATAAAAACCTTAATGACTAAAACAAAAAAATCAATTAAAAACATTATGAGTGAAAAAGATAATAGCAGCAATCCGTATGGATTATTGGCAAATGATTCAAATGAATATTGTTTTCCCCTAAATAAAAACAATTCGGTCCAGAACACAGAACAAGAAATGTGTACAAATATTACTTATTTAAAGCAAAATGAACCACAAGGTGACCTTAACTTACAAAAATGTGATAACTCTCTCTCTAAAAACAATGTAAAACAAACAATAAAAAGAAGAAAAGAGCAAAGAGACGGGCAAACCAACGAACGTCGCGATATTGAAGAAGGTAATGATGAAATTCAAAACCAAAAATCTTTGTTGGCCCTACTGCTCGCACTTACTGCACAGGTTGCTGAACTAAAAAGCATAATAGAGAATCTTGACTCTGAGAAAGCCTTTCTCATAGAGGAAAACGAACAATTAAAAATATACGCAAACGTCAATCAAAGCAAAGATGGTCCAGATATTACTATGTAAGAAGAAGTAAGCAATCAAAATGAAAGGGAGCATAATTTTCCTTCTCTTCCCACGGTAGAGAGCCGCATACAGACAATGGAAAGTTGTCCAAAAACAAGTTGACAAAATCCATACTACGAAAACGTGAAATTAAAAAAAGAAAGAGAACCCGCCTGTGTTTATTTGCTATAATATCATTCAAACAGAAATGACAAATAACCTACAGCAGTTATTAAAACACAAAAACTTTGTATTTAATATTATCAACAAAAATGTAACACACGTAAGTTCATGGGTCATAAATGACTGCAAAAGATTAAAACTTATTTAATAGATAGTAAAGTAAATTTTTATACCTACACCCCCAATGAAGAAAAAGCCTATTCAATAATAATTAAGAATTGATATTGATATTGAAATTGTAAAATTAATGAAATTCAAAAATAATAATTAATAATCTAACTTGTCGGAATTTTATAATATTAGATATATTCTTAATTGTAAGGTTAATTTAAAAAAATTAAAACCAATGATACCCTCACAATGTAAAAACTGTCAACGTTATACACATGTGGCAAGTAATTGTTATTTACCCTACCGGTGTGTTAAATGCCTAGGCAATCATGGCCCTGAAAAATGTAAAATACCTCTTAAGGAAAATAACCACAAGAAACACGTTTATACTGATAGTGAGACAGGTGAGTTAGTTAAGAAAATAGGTATCCCAGTAAGTTGTATAAATTGCAATAAGGAAGTTCACACTGCCAACTATCTAAATTGTCCCAAATTAGAAATACAGGGTGGGCCATATAGCGTTTGCTTTTTGAACCACCTATTTTTTTGAGAATGCTAACTCAAATGGCATGTCAAATGTATTTATAATTTATTTAAAGGTTTTACATTTACGAAATGGGACGCTATACGCTTGAACAAAATTGGGAAATATTGAAAACCTATTTCCAAAGTGGTGAGTCTTCTTCTTTTCTGATTTTCACATCGGTGGATGCGTCAATAAGCAAAATTGTCGGATTTGGGGCTCAGAAAATCCACACGTTACTGTATAGCAGGAAATGCATCCACAACAAGTCACTGTTTGGTGCGGTTTTTGGTCTGGCGGCATCGTCGGGCCATTTTTTCGAAAATGAGCGAGGAATACCGTGACATGCTCAACGAGTTGTTTCCAAAAATTGAAGAGGATGACATGGACGACATTTGGTTTCAACAGGACGGTGCAACTTGTCACACTGCCAAAGTTACACTCGAACTTTTGGCTACCGTTTTTGAAAACCGAATAATCCGCCGAAATTCCGATATCAATTGGCCGCCTCGGAGCTGTGATTTAAGCCCGTTGGACTATTTTTTGTGGGGAGCCGTTAAGAACAAATGCTATGCGAACCATCCAGAGACGATTGATGCTTTGAAACACGAAATCGAAGTTGCCAATCATGAAATTGGAGCTCAAACAATTGAAAATGTGATTAAAAATTGGGTTGATCGAATGGCCTACTGTAAAGCCAGTCGTCGCAGTCATTTGAACGATATTATTTTTCATTCATAAATGACAATGTTCAATCTTCAAAATAAAAAAAAAGTTTTAAAAAATATTGATTAGTTTTTTTTTATAGCCGATTCAAAAAGCAAATTTTACATGGCCGACCCTATAGTAAAACGAATGAACGCACGGAAGTCTCTCTCGTTCGTGTTGCCAAGTATTGCCTGTGCTGCTGCTGTAGTTGTTTCATGTAATATTCAAAGCAAAGAGAAAAGCTTTAGAAAATAGTGTAGCAATTGTCAACCCTGGAAAGTGATATCTGAACAAACCAATCGCGCACAATCCTTTCGCTAAGTGAAAAAATATCTTGAAATAATGAATAAAGAATCGGCAACCAACGCTTCGCACGAAAATTCAAACTTGCTCTAATTACCGATTTGTGAATGCGGGTCGTGCGGGTCGTTGTGTATTGTAGTGCGTGATTTTAACAAAGTATTGCGGGTCGGTCTCGATCCAGGACGGTTGGCCGCCTTCAGCGTGTGACTCACATATTATTATACGAAAAAGTTTAACATTATCGGCGGAAAGTGAAAACTGGATGAGCTGATGCGTCTTATTTTTAATTTATTATAAAAATTATTAAAAAATAAAAATATAATAATATTAACAGCAACAATAACAATTATAATTTTTCATTTTTTATAAACACACATACGTACATAAAACTTCTTCTTTTTATGCCTATTCGATTTCGAATTATTATCGATGATACAGATTCCAGATCTTAAATAAATAAATGTAAAAGTCAACTTACAACGTATATTTCGCATCCAAGAAACTTTGTTTTCTCCCTATTTTTCCTTCAAAAATAAATTGCAATAGATGATACTTCGGATTTCTCATAATATGGCCATACGCTGTTTTTCTCTGTTAATAGTTTTAAGGAGTTCTCGGTCTCTTCGGCAACATTTCAAATGCTTCCAGCCGTTTCATATCTGTGATCTTTAACGTTCAAGTTTCCACCGTGCACAACAATATTAACCAAAGATAGCAGTTGACAAAGCTCATTTTAAGATTTAAGTTAAATACTGGTAAGGATTTTTTTGTACTTGCAAAACGATTGCCGTGCTATTTACTCGTATATACTTGTTTTAATCTCTAAGGAGAAATCCCAGTTCTTATTTAATCGACAACCTAGATACTTACCATAAAATGGCCTTGGTGTCTACTTTAAAAAGCCGAAAGTAGCGTTTCGGCTTGTCTTTCTATTTCGGCTAAAATTCTAGCGGTTAATGGGGTAGTGCCTGGTTAGGTAAAAATATGACTCCCTTCAGAGAAATCTACAATATATTTACTCCTATAGTCAAGCAACGATTAAATCTCGTGATGGGGTTGTCACTAATTCTTCCATTGTTCCGCAACCATTTGATATGAGTGCCAGGGTGTAGTGACATATAGCGAATTAGCGAGACACGGCACTATCACTCGCCTCCCTCTTGGTATGGAGATTGTAGGTATACCCCTCTTAACCTACAAACTGCGGAGTACAAGTAGCATTATCACTTCAGCCAACACGAGATGGCCGACAAAAAGAATTTGGTCAGAAAGGGACGTCGGACGCTCAAAGGCGCTATTTATACGGTAAAAGAAAAACGTCTTAGTTGGTTAATCAGAGGCCATTGTCTCCAAGGTCGGCATGCCCAAAGATTGATTGTGCCTCTTTTCGACTTGCAGTCTGGCGGCAAGATGTCATTAAAAGGAAAGATTTCCGGGATCAGTAGAAAGCTATACTATTAAACAATAAATAGTTTTAACAAATTCTGTGTTTTCTAATATCCTTAAATTTGCTTTAAATCGCATTTATATTTGCTTTAAATCGCTCCGACTACCTGGTACTCCCATCAGAAAAATTTGGCGATCGAAAAGCGCTAAAGACCGACTGCCACTTCTACCTACCTAACAGCATTTCTCTTACATTTTTTAAAATTGTGTTGAGTTCAGAATACCAACCGCTATTATGCGAACAACGTTATAATAGCCTGGTGCACTAATACACATGAATACGCAAATTCGTATAATTGCGTGATTTAGATTTGTTCGTAAAAGGGAATATAACTATCTCCTTTGAAACATATGGCAATATCTCAAGCAGACACGTGTAACTGATGATATGACCACTTAGGAATTTATGTGAAAATACGCAAATTCAGTCAGCGCAATGTCACCTTCACTGACCACTTCTAATTAAACATTTACTTTCTATAAACTCGGTGGACAACATTTGGTGAGCCCAAACTTAAACTTTTTAATAATTTAATTGATCCGTTATTTCGCGTGCGGGCTAATATATAAGTTGGGTGCATTAGGGCTGGCCGATTTTTATAATGTTTAAATTGATCTGAAATTGTTGTTTACTTAATATGTTGTACGAATTTATGATTATTTAAAGATGAATTTTATGTGTGCAAAAAATCAAGTTATTATCAAATATAACCTTTTGCAATGAAAACAAATTAAATCGAAATCATAATGTAGCAAATAATGACATTTAGTCGCATGAAAAAAAAAACAAAAAAGCTAAAAACTTGTTTTCAGACAATTTTTCTAAAATTCTTTCCTCCTTTGAAATTTGAGTCTCTATATAAGTACGCGGTGAGTTCAATAAATAAGGTGAAGGTTTCAAATTTCACAGCCTACGTACATTCGACTTTCGAATATTATATATTTTTGTATGCTGATATGTTGATACACTCATCTCCAAGATATGTTCACGGTTGCAGCAATATACTTGTAGTATGTTTAGTGCAAATCAGTCAAAAAATTGAATTTCTATGTCGATGGTTGAGCACGCACTTGTGGTAAAATGAGTTATTTATATGTTAACACTTTTGGCGAAAATGAATTAACTGCATTTTCTCATTCTTCAACATTATAAATACCTACCTGGTTTGCATTTGTTGCTATGACGGCTTATGAAGGAATACGAGTATGTAAGTGGGTAAAAATTTAAATATTTTTCGGAAATTGTGTTAAGTGGATTTTTTAACAATTTTCATTTCTTTCAAATATCGAATCACTTTTGTTTTCCTCACCTAACCTGAAATAATAAGCACGCTGAGAGTATTCGGTTTCCGTATTGTATCTATCCGTCCATAGTGACGATTTAAATACCTCCAGCAAAAATCTCACCAAGCCAAAGTTGCTGGTAGCTTTACTAACGGAAATCTTGAAATTAATACAATATATTTCGAAAACAAACGGTACCATATCTTTTCTCAAGATACCCAAATAAATATACTATGTCTTATTTGAAAATATTCTGAAAGGGGAATATCAGTGACCCCTTTTGAAACATATGGTAATATCTCAAGTACATTTTTTGAACTAATTATCTGTTTCATTTTCAAAATGTGCATATGTGCCAAACAAGGTTAAAAAAAAAACGATTGGAGACAACGTCAGGGAAAAGCCGCCTGCTCTTGCCATTTCTAATAAAAAATGTATTTTCTTCCAACTTGGAGAACAACATCCAAACTTATACTTCTTCACTTCCATAATTGTTTAATTGTTCCATTATTTCACGCATACATATGCATGTGTAAGCGCATTAGTACGGGACTCCGCTGTGTTTTATAGATTATAACACTATTATATGCACTTCGTTTATTTAGAAACCAGCATTAACAGCGATAATAATGTCAGCCTTGAAATTCGATCTCCTGTTACTTTGGGCTAAGTAGGCAATTGAGTTCGTCTCTCGACGAACAAAACTAATTCTTTTAAGCCTCTCATGATGTCTATCCTATTGTATGGCGAAGAAGCTTGGTCGATGACAGGATCCGATGAGGCGTCCTTTGGAGTGTTTGAGAGAAAGATTCTGCGGATTTTCGGATCTTTGCACATTAGCAACGGCGAGTATCGCAGGTGAAGGAATGATGAGCTGTATGAGTTTTACGGCGACATAGACATAGTGCAGCGATTATATATCCAGTGACTCCACTGGCTAGGTCATGTCGTCCGAATGGATACAAATGCTCCGGCTCTGAAAGTATTCGATGCGGTGGTAGTAGAGGCAAAGGAAGACCTCCTTTGCATATAAGGTTTAGTGGAGAAGGTCTTGACGCCGGTCAGCACGAGAAAGAAATTGTTTAAGCGGTTGTGGCGCCAATCAAGAAGGAGAAGAGATAGAAGATATGAATACAAAATATATGTATGTAATGTGATTTTTCCATGTTTTCTTTTGTATTTATGAATGATGGCAAATGATACAGGTTAGATAAATCATCATGAAGCACCAATTTTCTACTTTCGCGAATGATGCGCTCGATGTTGTGTTCTCAAAAACTAATAACTTTAAGCAGTTATACAAAAAATACTCTAGAAGCGTAAATTCACATGATTTTGAAGACAAACGTAGAATATAATATCAATTGTTTATACAATTGGTTATAATAATGCGATTTAAGTCAAATATGCGCCGTTTTGTTCGATGACGAGTTCCCAACGAGATGCCAACTTCATAATGCCCCTCTTATAGAAGCTCGCTTCCCTATTGTCAAAAAACTCGGAGAGCCAATTTTCACAGGACTCTCTTGTCACCAGGACTCTCTGGCACGTCACCAAAGATGTGTGTGGCCTGGCGTTGTCCTGATGGAAGACAATTCGGCCTCTGTTGATCAAAGATGGCCTCTTCTGCATGAGTGCTGCATTCAAGCGGTCCAGTTGTTGGCAGTAAAGGTCCGAATTGAGCGTTTGGCCATAGGGGAGCAGCTCATAGTGGATGATTCCCTGCCAATCCCACCAAACACACAGAAGAACCTTCCTGGCCGTCAATCCAGGCTTGGCCACCGTCTGCGCAGCTTCACCGCTTTTCGACCACGACCGTTTGCGCTTCACGTTGTCGTAAGTGACCCACTTTTCATCGCCAGTCACCATCCGCTTCAAAAACGGATCGATTTTGTTGCGATTCAGAAGCGATTCGCATGCATCCATACGGGCAAAAATGTTTTTTTGCGTCAAGTCGTGGGGCACCCATACATCGAGCTTCTTTTTGAATCCAAGCTTCTTCAAATGGCTTATAACGGTTTGATGACTCATGCCCAGCTCTTGGCCGATGCTACGGCTGCTACTATGCCGGTCTCTTTCGATCAATTCAGCGATTTTATCGCAATTTTCGACGACAGGCCTTCCGGACCGTGGCGCATCTTCGATCACCTCTGCACCAGAACGAAAACGTTGAAACCATCGTTGTGCGGTGGAAATGGAAACTGTATCGGGTCCATAAACTGCACAAATTTTATTGGCAGCATGAGATGCATATTTGCCTTTATCGTAATAGTACTGTAAAATATGCCGTATTTTCTCTTTATTTTGCTCCATGTTTGCGATGCTATAACTCACGAACGACTAAAAGCAAACAACAATTAATCAAACACGTGTTAGCACGCGAAAAGAGCTTTCCAAAAAGCTCTAACGTGAACCGATGCGCCGAATACAACTAGAACTACGCGCTTGCAAAGACAAGCATGCGGAAATACCGCAAGACTTTTTTGACAACCTATATTTCTATTTATCTATGTTTTTGCGCTCTGCTTGGTGAAGTGGTGACATCCTGCTGAACTGAAAGCCTTGAAACCAGGTCACCTTTATACTGATCGCTATTGGCAGCGATATCTGGATTTCTTCGGTTTTGAGAAAATATACACCGGCTATGCTCCAGCCCTTAAACTATGTCAAATCAAGAATTTTTCGGTAGATACCAGTTGTTAATAAGTCATTTGTCGACACGGTGTACAGAGTATAGAAGGTGGCGCCTTCCGAAAACCGATAATTTATTTTTCGCGATTTTGACAAAAATTCGCGACTTTGAAGAAATCAAGTGAAAAGAAACCAGGGCTGCGAATAAACAAAGAAAAGGAAGAGATGACTCTTGTTTGTGAGTATTCAGTGAGTGGCTTGGAAATATTGTGATTTTCGAATTAAATAAATTAATAAAAATGAAGAGCCGCGTGTTGCATTGTGAAAGCACAAATGATAATAATACCGGGTTTTTTCAGATGACAAGAAACTGTGTGTGTATAAATTCTTGCGTTAGGCATTTTCCATTACTTTCGCTTTTTTTTCGTTTTCTTTTTGAACTCGACAATCCTGCTTATTGAGAGATGGGCAGAAGGTCTCCAAATGATAACTGCATACTACAAATTAGAAGTAACAGGACCTTTATAAATCAGTTAATAAGAATATGGTTTAGAGATCTGATTGTGATTTAATAAGAATGAAATTCCTGTGACTACTGGAAAAAAATGTAGCATCGAATATAATTTCAAGACCCTTGTGATAAATGGCGCGATTTACATGCCAACTAATCCGGTTGACTATTGCTTGAATGAACCATATTTTAATAGGTTATTTGGTATTAGAATACCAGTTGGACGTGAATGGGTTGACAACATACCTGGTCGAAAAAAATTGCAGCTTACTTACAGCTCTTTTCTGATGGCTCAAAGCTTGACGATAGCGTTGACTTTAGCGTCTACTGTAAGCAGCCAAAAGTAAGCGATTGGGCTCGTCTTTCTAATCACTGTAGCGTATTCCAAGCCAAAATTCTCGCCATTAATGGGGTAGTTGTTTGGCTAGGCAAAATATGACTACCTCTAGAAAAATCTATATTTATTCTGATAGTCAAGCAACGATTAAATCTCTTGATGTAATTCTCCCATTGTTTGCAAATGCTGTGTATCTTGAGCGAGATGGCGGAATATTTCCGCAACCATTTAATATGGCTGCCAGGGCATAATTACATACTAGAGAAATATTAAGTAGATGAATTAGCGAAACAGGGCACCATCACTCGCCTCCGCCTTGGTATGGAGATTGTACAGGATCCAGTACTCGAGATGTAACCAATTAAAAAGGCTATAAATTTAGTTTGGAAAATTACTTTTATTCAATTCAAAGTAAAAAATGTGTAAAAATAATATAAAATTAAGAATCAATTTACTTTTGCTCGATATGACCACCTTTTGGCTTACCTATGGCATTGAGACGGTCCAGAAACGAATCGCAAACTGCCCGAATGTGACTTGCAGGTATTTTGTCCCACTCGCGCACAATGTCTTTTTTCAGCGCCCCGAGACTGGTGAACCTTTTAGTTCGAACCTTCCTCTCCAAACTGGCCCAAAGAGAATAATCCACCGGACTCGCGTCTGGTGAATTTGAGAGCCATTGTGCGGACGTTATGAAGTTCGCAACGTTGTTTTTTAGCCATTCTTGGTTCACTCGAGTTTTGAGAGACAGTGCCGATTCCTGTTGAAACGTCCATGGTCTGCCACCGAAATGTTTGTCTGCACACGGCTTCAAAGCAACCTCCAGAATACTTTCCCGAACATTTTTTCTAATAACCTTGACGCCAGACTTGATGAAAACGATTGGATAACGCCCATCTGCGACTGATGACTCCTGGTGGTCGATCGATAACTCAAATTCTCGTATGAACGGTCGGTCAAATAAACCCAATCGTTTTAGGAGTTAACGAATTGCTCAATTTGAAAAATTTTCTCGTCAGAAAACACAATGTTCGGAAATTTACCGCTTTCAACTCCTTCACTCTCTCAAGTTTGACTTATTGCTGCTTTGGTGTGAGATCATGCGCCTTTGAGATCTTGTAAGGCTTGACTTTGAGATCATTTTTAGGTATGCGGCGAATGCTAAGGTCAGATATTTTCAGTTCTTTCGCCATTTGATTGGCACTTCGTCGGGGATTTCGCTTAAGTCGCTTATTCACTTTTTGAACCATTTCACGTTACGTTGCAGTCTTTTGGTGACCACCTCCATGATGTTGCGCGGTGCTACCAGTTTCATTGTAACGAGTAATGGTGCGATAAACAAAAACTGTATTTACTTAAGATGCTTAAATATAATACAATCACACTTTTGAAATCCATTACTGATTTTCTTTTTTCGCGCAATATGCTTCCGCGCGCTTGTAAACAATACTCTGGACTGTTATTTAGTCACCTAACAGACAGCTGTTGCCCGTGCATCAGATGCGCGAGTGGTCTGAAGTTGGTTACACTTTGAGTTTCGGACCCTGTAGGTATACCCCTCTTAATTTACAAACTGCGGAGTACAAGTAGCATTATCACTTCAGCCAAGAGGAGATGGCCGACACAAAGAATTTGGTCAGAAAGGGACGTCAGGCGCTCAAAGGCGCTACTTATACGGTAAAGGAAAAACGTCTTAATTGGTAAATCAGAGGCCATTGTCTTCACGGTCGGCATGCTCAAAGATTGAATGTACCTCATTTCGACTATTGCAGCCGCTGTAAGAATGAGGAGGACGGTCTGTCAGACATCTTCTTTGTCACTGTCGTGCGTGGCATGCCGCTGCGTTTAGATACTATGGCTCATCGTTCTTGAATGATACTCAAGGCCTTAGGGAGCCAGATCAATGGGTTTAAACTTAAAATGAAATGGTTTAACGAGGAGTAGCAGACAAACTGCTACTGTATAATCACAGTGGATCGGCAACGGTCTAAGTGAGCTGGTTTAACCCTTTGCGGTTGATGCCTACAGAGCGGCGGCATTCGCAAGTCATCGTAAAAGTCGATGCCACCAGTCTGCCTGCAAGATGTCACTAAAATGAAAGGAAACATTACCGGGATCCGTCAAAAGCTCTACTATTAAACAATAAATAGTTTCAACAAATTCTGTGTTTTCTAAACGCTCCGAAAAGCGAAATTTGCTCCAACTAGCTGGTACTCCCATCAGAGAAATTTGACGATCGAAAAGCGCTAAAGACCGACTGCCGAAGTGGAAGCATTTTTCTTAAATTTTTTTGAAAATTCTGTTGAGTTGAGAATACTTGGCCGGATTTAACTTCAGTATGTTACCAATCGCTATTATGCGAACAAAGTTAGCCTGGTTAGATAGCCTGGTGCACTAATACACATGAATACGCAAATTCGTATAATTGCGTGATTTAGATTTGTTCGTAAAAGGGAATATAACTATCTCCTTTGAAACATATGGCAATATCTCAAGCAGACACGTGTAACTGATGATATGACCACTTAGGAATTTATGTGAAAATACGCAAATTCAGTCAGCGCAATGTCACCTTCCACTGACCACTTTTAATAAAATATTTACTTTCTATAAACTCGGTGGACAACATTTGGTGAGCCCAAACTTAGCCTTTTTAATAATTTATTTGTTCCATTATTTCGCGTGCGGGCTAATACATAAGTTGGGTGCATTAGGGCTGGCCGATTTTTATAATGTTTAAATTGATCTGAAATTGTTGTTTACTTAATATGTTGTACGAATTTATGATTATTTAAAAATGAATTTTATCGATTATATTATATATGTGCAAAAATGCAAGTTATTCTCAACTATAACATTTTATAATGAAAACAAATTAAATCAAAATCATAATGTAGCAAATAATGACATTTAGTCGCATGAAAAAAAAAAACAAAAACTAAAAACTTGTTTTCAGACAATTTTTCTACAATTCTTTCCTCCGTTGAAATTTGAGTCTCTATATAAGTACGCGGTGGGTTCAAGAAATAAGGTGAAGGTTTCAAATTTCACAGGCTACGTACATTCGACTTTCAAATATTATATATTTTTGTATGCTGATATGTTGATACACTCATCTCCAAGATATGTTCACGGTTGCAGCAATATACTTGTAGTATGTTTAGTGCAAATCAGTCAAAAAATTGAATTTCTATGTCGATGGTTGAGCACGCACTTGTGGTAAAATGAGTTATTTATATGTTAACACTTTTGGCGAAAATGAATTAACTGCATTTTCTCAGTCTTCAGCATTATAAATACCTACCTGGTTTGCATTTGTTGCTATGACGGCTTATGAAGGAATACGAGTATGTAAGTGGGTAAAAATTTAAATATTTTTCGGAAATTGTGTTAAGTGGATTTTTTAACAATTTTCATTTCTTTCAAATATCGAATCACTTTTGTTTTCCTCACCTAACCTGAAATAATAAGCACGTTGAGAGTATTCGGTTTCCGTATTGTATCTATCCGTCCATAGTGACGATTTAAATACCTCCAGCAAAAATCTCACCAAGCCAAAGTTGCTGGTAGCTTTACTAACGGAAATCTTGAAATTAATACAATATATTTCGAAAACAAACGGTACCATATCTTTTCTCAAGATACCCAAATAAATATACTATGTCTTATTTGAAAATATTCTGAAAGGGGAATATCAGTGACCCCTTTTGAAACATATGGTAATATCTCAAGTACATTTTTTGAACTAATTATCTGTTTCATTTTCAAAATGTGCATATGTGCCAAACAAGGTTAAAAAAAAAAACGATTGGAGACAACGTCAGGGAAAAGCCGCCTGCTCTTGCCATTTCTAATAAAAAAAGTATTTTCTTCCAACTTGGAGAACAACATCCAAACTTATACTTCTTCACTTCCATAATTGTTTAATTGTTCCATTATTTCACGCATACATATGCATGTGTAAGCGCATTAGTACGGGACTCCGCTGTGTTTTATAGATTATAACACTATTATATGCACTTCGTTTATTTAGAAACCAGCATTAACAGCGATAATAATGTCAGCCTTGAAATTCGATCTCCTGTTACTTTGGGCTAAGTAGGCAATTGAGTTCGTCTCTCGACGAACAAAACTAATTCTTTAAAGCCTCTCATTATGTCTGTCCTATAGTATGGCGAAGAAGCTTGATCGATGACAGGATCCGATGAGGCGTCCTTTGGAATGTTTGAGAGAAAGATTTTCGGATGTTTGCACATTAGCAACGGCGAGTATCGCATGTCGTCCGAATGGATACAAATGCTCCGGCTCTGAAAGTATACGGTGGTAGTAGAGGTAAAGGAAGACCTCCTTTGCGTATACGGTTTAGTGGAGAAGGACTTGACGCCAGTCAACACGAGAAAAAAAATATTGTTTAAGCGGTTGTGGCGCCAATTAAGAAGAAGAAGAGATAGAAGATATGAATACAAAATATATGTAATGTGATTTTTCTATTTTTTTTTTTTTGTATTTATGAATGATGGCAAATGATACAGGTTAGATAAATCATCATGAAGCATCAATTTTCTACTTTCGCGAATGATGCTCTCGATGTTGTGTTCTCAAAAACTAAGCAGTTATACAAAAAATACTCAAGAAGCGTCAATTCACATGATTTTGAAGACAACCATAGAAGATTTCCATTTATTTATGTTTTTGCGCTCTCCTTGATGATGAGCTCAAAGCCTTGAAAATAGGTCACCTCTATACTGATCGCTATTGGCAGCGATATCTGGATTTCTTCGGGTAGGTAAAGGAAGAGATGACTCTTGTTTGTGAGTATTCACTGAGTGGCTTGGAAATATTGTGATTTTCGAATTAAATAAATTAATAAAAATGAAGTGCCGCGTGTTGCATTGTGAAAGCACAAATGATAATAATACCGGTTTTTTTCCAGATGACAAGAAAGTTGCTTTCGCTTACTTTTCGTTTTCTTTTTGTCTGTTTTTATGCCGTTTCTATATGCAATCATTTTCAAGCTGATGCAAAAGAATATTAGAATTATCTTATCTTTTCCTTCATACATTTTTCTTTATGGGCTATGCCATCGTCTAAAGGATTTCGTCGAACTTTTTCTTTTTCGTGCCTGCTACAGCAATTAAAAAACTCAAGTGAAACCAAATCCTTTCCTCTTGATCTTTTATTTTTGAATTTTACGCTATTTATTACTTGGTAGGCACAGTTTGAAAACTCCCGTTTGGTCTGATGATTTTTTAGCTATTATCTTTTTAAACTGTTGGTTTTACAGCTGACGGACGTTATTGCGCGTCCTGCATTTTATGGTCAGTTTAATCGACCCACTGAAGCGGCTATTCGAGCTATTGTGACCAAATTTAGAACCAAATTTACATTATTGGACACTTACGTAGAGTGCGAACTGAAGAAAATTCCGCAGCTGTATCGGCCAGTGTTAATGATGACCATCAATTATCGATTCGTCGCCGTTCGCAGCAACTGGGCCTCTGTTACTCAACAACGAGGAAAATTTTGCGAAAGGATTTAGGTGTGAAGCCTTTCAAAATACAGCTGGTGCAAGAATTGAAGCCGAACAACCTACCGCAACGCAGAATTTTTGGTGAATGGGCTCTTGGAAAGTTGGCCGAAGATCTACTTTTTTATCGAAAAATTGTGTTCAGCGACGAAACTCATTTCTGGATTAATGGGTACGTATAGGGTACGTATAAGCAGAATTGTCGATTTTGGAGTGAAAATCAGCCAGAAGAATTGCAAGAGTCACAGTGCGGTTTATGGGCTGTAGGTATCATTGGACCGTACTTTTTCAAAGATGCTGCGAATCGTAACGTAGCTGTGAATGGTGAGCGCTACCGTGAAATGATATCCAACTTTTTTTTGCCCAAAATGAAAGAGCTTGACTTGTATGACATATGGTTTCAACAAGACGGTGCCACATGCCACACAGCATGCGTAACAATGGACTTGTTGAGGGGGAGTTCGGTGAACATTTTATTTCACGTTCGGGACTTGTCAATTGGCCACCCAGATCGTGCGATATAACGCCTTCAGATTATTTTTTGTGGGGCTATGTTAAAGCTCATGTCTATTCAGACAAGCCTGCTTCAATTAACGCATTGGAAGACAACATTAAATGATTTATATGTGAGATACCGGCCGAAACATTGGAAAGAGTATGCCAAAATTGGACTAAGTGGATGGACCATTTGAAGTGCAGTCGCGGTCAACATTTGCATGAAATAATCTTCAAACATTAAATTATATGGACTGTACTATCGATTTAAATAAAAACTTCACGGATTTTTTTGAATTTTACGTGTGTTTTTTTTTGAAAAACTTTCCTATAGCTTTTAAAAATCACCCTTTAGAACTCATACAGTTGCTCGATTCAGCTGATTTTGCTGCCCTTGTTAACGCGAAATGGTAAATAGTGGCCATCCTATATCTAACCATTCAAATATCTCAAAACTTTTTAAAACATTTTATTGACTAAGTTATCGTTCGTTGTAAAAGAATTTATTTACCTGTCTCAGCATCGGTTTGCTCTGGGGGGTTGAATTGGTCCCTTTTTTTTTGTTTTGTCAGTATATTGCAATAAGCATATGTAGATCAAGGGTACCAATTCCCACAAATTCGCAGCACATTCGAACTTGCATTGGAATAATATCAGTTTGTGAGTAAAATTCACGTAATTACAAATCACGAAATGGACACAGAAACATCACTGATGATAAAAAAACGTCACCGAATGGGTCCATTTGAGACTAATACAGCGGTATTTTATGTTTCACTGGCACAGATTCTGAACTGGCACAGCACGGATTCGACACTGATGTGTGTAAATTGACCTTAAATCTTTGGATAGAGTTTCTCATAGAAGTAATTCTTGGTTGGTTTTCATTTCATCTATTGGAAAAATGTAGTAAACTATGTTATTATCGAGAATGTAATATTCTTTTCCTATTCTACAAAGATTCCTCAGGGTTCATGGGGTTCTCAGTAAAAAATACTTGATGTACGAAAGTATCTATTTTAGACAGTAAAAAACTTTAAAAGTAAGTAAGTACATTATACTCCTATAAAATTTTGTTTGAAAATTATTAATTTATCTATTATGCCCAAACTCTTAAATCTCAAGTAAACTGTTTTTCGAATTAGTGTACCGAAACTAGTTAGCACTCAATACAAATAAATGTTGCTCGGCAACCTAATCTAAATCACATAATACGCTCCTATCTATATAAATATTTTATTTTCAACATTTTCATTTCCGCTTTTACACTTGGTAAACTTCTCAATTACAAAATTCCTAGGGCATTTGCATCATTCACTTTTATCAAGAGAAATAGCTACGACTTCAAGGACTCGTACGCAAGAAAACTTTTGTACGGTCTTAATTAGGATATGAATCTGTCATATGGATTTCTTTTTATGAAATTCATAACGGAAGAAATACTGTTATACAGTAAAATACTGATTATCAACTCTTAGTTTGAATTATTTCTTCTCTTTTTTTATGCTTATAAATCCAACTATGCCTTGAATGGACCCTTCACTATATCTTTAAATTAACTAGTTGAATTGCATAGATAAGAACAATTGCATTAATTTTTCCTTAAGTTACTTATTATTTAAAAATGTATTATAATATTTTCGTATGTTAGTTCTTTGTCTGCAATAGGTGGTGGTTGGAGTTGGTTAAGTTTCTCTGAATTTATTATTTGCAAGAACTTATTTATTTGTTGACTTCAAAATAATAATAATAAATTTGGTATCCCATCTTGTTGCAGGTTTGCATTGAGCTACAGTAGTTTGCTTTGCTTCGTATGTAGGTGAAACTTGTGTTGTAGTTTTGAGTAACTAATACAACTTACGCCACCACCTTTTTGGTTTACAAAGTTCTTCTTGTTTGATTTAATAGTGCTTCAAAGTTCTTCTTGTTTGATTTAATAGCGTTACAAAGTTCTTCGGTAAAAAATAAAAAATGGCAAAGCTTCGAGTTTCTCTGTCCGCTTCAAGTGTAACTATATATATTATATATTATATATAAATGCAAATCATCGCAAAAGTCAGATTTATCAGCGGTCTTGAAGTGTTTGAATCGACATCGACGCACCATCTATGCGATTATCTCTGAATCAACTTGAATACTAACAATATTGCAACTTATTACTTTAACAACTTGTTCAGTGTTGCAGTGAGATCTGTGAGTTTAGTTGGATAACTCTTGCTATCTTGGTTGCTTCTTGATACACTATGCATTCTCTTGATATACTTTTACGAGGGTTTATTTTTATATTTTGTGTCCAATAGTGAAAACAGCTTCAACAGCTGCTTCAGGCGTTGGAAAATGTTGAGCTCGCATTTTATTTTTGATATTCGGGAACAAAACGAAATCATTAGACGCCAAATCAAAGCTTTAAATTGCGAGACCTAATCATTCGATCTTTTAGGTGCTCATAAACTCTCTTGTATGAACCGATACGTGAAAGCTCGCATTGGATTGGTGAAGAATATTTCATCGGATGGTTTTCTTTAATTCTACAAAAACTTCAGGCAAACGAATGATTGTTGTACCCTCATAATTGACTCTTTTAAGATTTCTAGACCAGATATTCAGAAAAACAGGCAACCATTTGCTTCGAAGTGCTTTTTCCGCGTACGTCTT
This sequence comes from Anastrepha fraterculus, assembly GCA_037575425.1. NCBI lineage: Eukaryota > Metazoa > Arthropoda > Insecta > Diptera > Tephritidae > Anastrepha > Anastrepha fraterculus. Next base: position 86,500 of record JAYXIM010018094.1, on the reverse strand, counting down.
TTGTTAGATTAAGGTCTGCTTGGAACAGCCATACCATCGACTGCAGTTTTGTTTCCGACTCATTTCTTGAACATTTCTACATTTCTTTATATTAATGGGCACGAGTCATTTTTTTAGCAATTGCCAAAGTATGCGATATCCAACTAGAACAAATCTTTTTGCCTACCAAATATATATATATATGTACAGCCTGTGTCAGAAAAAAGGAACCGCGATTATTCATGTAGTATAAAATTTATATATTTACATTTTTTTTACATGAAAGTTTGTACAAAACTATGAGTCGCAATTACTCAATAAACCGTGTGGTCTTCATCGTTGTCGAGTATAGCCTGGCATCGTCTTTATGCTTTTCTGCGTAGCTCGTCGACAAACAGAACTAGATTTTGCGAACTTGGCGCACGAGATGCTTTAACTCATGGGCTGGCCTTCCGGCAAGATGCGTTTTCATAGTTCCCCACACATTTTCAATGGGGTTAGCGCCTGGGGGCTGCGAAGGCCAGTCTAATACTGTGATGCCATTTTCTTGTTTTCTTTTTTCTCAATGTGTTTTTCTGAGAGTAGTGGTTTTGACGATGTGGGACGGTAAGATATGTTCGCCTCGTTCAGTCGGTGTTCGATGGTTTTGATACTCACATCAATTCCTGTTTTTAGCAAGAATTGATCGTGTTTGGCGTAGTCACAAAGAAGGGCCCCGCTTAAAAAATTGGGCGATCACTTTATCCTGCTTTTTGGCGTCACTCGTTTCAAGCCACGCTCGGAAAAGTCATCAACATTTTTGTTTACCTTGTACCGCTGATTCCACATCACAACAAACTTTTTTAATTTTTTTATCACTTTTGCAGCCGCGGTGTAAGATAACTTCGGCCCTTTCAAATGCGTGCATAAAAATACCGCCTCGTTGCGTTTACGGGAAAGTTGCGAACAACACTAACCTGTGTTAGCACTGGCGTCGTAGCCCTTGAGTGGGACTATTACGCAGAAAAAGCAAAACGAAATATATCATAAAGTTACAAGAAAAAACCGGGTATTTTCTTCTGACACAGACTGTGTCACTGAAAAAAAAAATCAAATAAATCTATGTATAAGTGAAACCACTATATGTAAGTTTATGCTAAAAGATAACAAACTTTTCGATAAAAATATTGAATAACAGCTCATCCCACATTATTGTTGGTTACCAAATAACATTTTCACAGATTTAACTTCCATAAATGATGTTATCAAATTGTCACGCCTCCAATGTCTCTATATTCAATGTTTAAATCGTTTGTTTAAAAGTTTTGATGTCATTGTACCCTGTATATTAATGTGTAAATGGGCCCGTCACCCATATATGAAAATTGTTTATGCCAACGCAAGGTGGGTATACACATGCATATGTATGTATGTATGTGCCATTTATAGAATAGCATTGACTTTTCCGTTTCAGAGAGCAGTTAATAAATTCAGTGTTGAAGAGCTGAGAGTGCATGAAAGTATAAAATGTGCACTGAAAAACCAGTATTTTTCGACACAATATCAGCCGGCTAAAAGTGTATGACCGCATTCAGATTTCTTCAGAGTAAAATTGAAAGCATTATAGTGAAGTTCATGGTTGCTTATTAAGCGCATAGAAACTAATTTGTTAATAAACAAAAAATGAGTGAAGAAAAATACTTACAATTAAATAATGGCTTGAAAATGCCGATTGTCGGATATGGCACTTGGATGGTAAAATTATAAAATAATAATATTAATATGTACATCTATGTGTACATTTATAAATAGTGTTCGTCGCGATTATTAGCTGCTTATTACGAATTTCATTCGTCATTACTTTATTAAACTTTTATAAGAATGATAAGCGCTTTATGTGCGTTTTATTTATTTCTCTAGCAGAAAGTCTTGTAACATGAAAAGAGTGTAAATGTGCATGAAAGCCTGAAATACTCGTATTATAAATATTATTGCTGGCACTGGTGGGCACAATTTTATTACTATATCAAAGTGGGATTGACTTCGATAATAGTTGAAAAGCTTAAAAAAAATTGAAAGGTATAAACAAATTTTCTATTTAATCTTTGTAAAAAATATCGCTCGTTTACTGGAAGAACATTACAACTTAAAAAATTTTTAATTCGAGAAAAACTAATTAAAAGTTTTCAATTTAATGTGGCTGTGCATGAAAAAAGAGCTGGTGATCATTTATGCAAACTTATTTAAATAATTTTAATATTCCCCAAAAAAGCTTACGTGTATTACTCACTTTTGTTTGTTGCCAATTGGAAACTGAGTCAATCGGGCGTGCACTTAGTGAACTATCAATTGATTTTTCTTAGCTAAATACGAATTTGCTAAAACTTTAAACTCTTATTCTTAATCTTTTAATTTCCTAGGTTTTTGTAATTTATAATTCTTTTTTAAGTAACAAACATTTTATTTGCCTATAGTCTGCAAGAAACTTGTATTTTCATAAACTAATTTTTTTTAGAATAAATATATTTTAATATGGCACTCTTGTGTGCCTTTCAGTGACTTTCACGGCATGTCACACCACTTGATCATGATTTTCGTTTTTTCAAACCCAAGAGTACTCTTTAGTCAATCTTAAGGCCACTTTTTCGATACCCATTCGAAGCTAAGCTTGGTTGAGGGCCAATCATCAACCTTTTCAGTCGACTTTCTTTTCCTTACTCGTCTAAGATTGAGCTAAGAGTGTGTAACCAACAAATTAACTAATACCACTAAGTTTGTGCATAATAATCAAGTTCCATAAGCTTGCATTGAAAATAGTGCGATATCACATCTTCACATCATTCAAAGCACTTATCTACACTTTCTAATTGATAAACAAAAAGACTCACTCGTAAAAAATCCAAATTCACTGAAGTTAAAATTAGCCCTAAAATACCTTTCAAAATCGAAATGGATTAAGCCGTCTGCTCACTAGACAGCTGTTTAGTTTTTTTTTATTTGTTTATTTATTTACCATACTTATATAAAAGTAGCCTACAACATAAAATTTGTAATTGTCTTACGAGCTATGACTGCTAAGCTTTAAGCTCGATAATTTCATACATACATATTTCCATTTTTAGATCCGTTGTTAAAAATTAGTTATTTTAAGGAATTTAGTCCCTAGGGGTATTGATTCAACTGAAGGGACTGGGAAGTGTGTAATTGGGTTTGTGTTTTCCCAAAAGATTGAGACCAGATCGATTGACAAGCAACCATTAAGCGCACACAAACCAAGCCACATTCCCTTAAGTGCCTGGAAATAATAATATTAGTCTAAGCCTTGTTTAAGGCAAGCATCTTGTTCAATTTGCGGTGGTCGTCTTGATATTGTCCTATAAATGGAGGGGTTAATCTTTTCTACTTACAAATTGGTGGCATAAATTATGTCACTTTTCACATATAATTGTCGCTGTATTTTGAATAAAAATAGTAAAACATGTTTTATTTTTAAACAACTTCTAGGCGTGTCATCTGAATGACCCTTTATAGGTAATTCCTAGCAAGATTACATACATATACCTTCCGACATCTTCTTTATTATGGTAGGAGATATAGAGTATATAGAGTAGACGAATCCTTTGTAGAATATTTGGCCGAGGTCCTCCTATTTGCGTCATCGAGGGCCCTAATGCTTTTAAATGAAGTCTTAACAGCAAGATAAGGTCTTATTAATAAAATGGGGGACGTCATTAAATTTAGAAGCCCCTTTTTAAATGAAATCAACATATTAACTATCAAAACATTTGCCTCTCGTTGAGCTTGCAATTATTAGTACAGAAGTACGTATATTTAAAGCTATTGCCATATTCGTAAAACAGTCACGAGCTTAACTTGTTTGTTACTATTGTCCCAGTATATGGTAGTCATCAAAACCGCCACTAACAACTAATATTGTAACTCAACAATCTTATTATGTAAATCAATGTATTGTATTTGGAATTGTGATAGAGCTGTCACAATGGGTCCGTTATGTTCGTTGCGGCAACGCATTTGATTGACGTGACGTGTAAAACGTACCGTGGTGCCACAATGAAAGTATTGCTGCATAGGCCACATATAAACAAAAAAACAAACAGATGTTCTTATCGCGAAAGCAAATATTATATTTTATTGTGTATAAACAAATTTTTGTTGGTTGGGAAATATATTATTTAATTAATAAAGAGGGATTTAATAGAATTTATGGTAGTCGTAGATGTTAGATGCGGCCATAACTACGAGATTGTGACACACACACTTGGTTAAGCCTAGCCTTTATCGAAAAGGTAATGGTGCATCTGAATTGACTGAATTAATATAAATACACTTTATTTTCTGCATTTAATTTGATATAATAAAAACAACATTCATTGGACTCAAACACACATAATCCATTCTGCTGTCAGTCAATTTCATTGCCTCAGCGGACGCAACGGACCCATTGTGACGGACCTATAACTCAATCACATTTTTGTGAAATATAATACACAGTTTTTATTATTGCCACCCACGGTGTACAAAAACTATCATTCCCGATTGCCACCAAAGTAAATTTCAGTTTACTTCCTTCATCTAAAGCGAATCTATAGAAGGTGATATTAGTAGAACAGCAAATATGTACCTATATTCCTCTTGGTACACAGTTGTCAAAAATATGTGGTTTGTTTACATATTTCATTGTTTCCATTCTTATCGGGAAAAGAAATTTCTGATTTGAAGTTTAAATATTACTTTGAATAAAGCTTTATTATAATATAGTATAGAGTATTTTTGATGCCGCTCCGTGACTAGGGTCTCGAGATATCGCCCAAAATGTGGACCCCGATAACTTAAGGATGTGTTTGTACAATATGAGTAGCAAATGGAAGCTGTTGATGATTTCTATAGATAGAGTAGTTTTCATACCGTTCCGTGACTAGGGTCTCGAGATATAATCCAAAACGTGGACCCGGATGTGTTTGTACAATATGGGTAGCAAATGGAAGCTGCTGATGATTCTATAGTATAGAGTATTTTCAATGCCCCTACGTAACTAGGGTCTCGAGATATAGACCAAAACGTGGACCTGGATAACCCTAGGATGTGTTTGAACCACATGAGTATCCATTTCGGCAAAAATGTAAAGCACTAATGGATTTAATTGTGAAATTATATGTATTTGGGGAGGTGCGTTGCCATATGTACTCCATCAAATGGCAGAAAAGGGGGGTGCAGCCATTCCTGAGTTATGATACTTTATGTGAGTAATGGTTTCCTCATAAAAAAAGGGTATGGAGTATTTTTTTTCTAAGTATCCAAATTGGTAGAAACTCAGTTGGTGTGGAGCAGAGATTGTTGTATAGAGTTTACAACAAAGGAGAGGATATGTGCGGATCACTTCCAGCCTGTGAAAGGCAGCATTTGTTGCCGGACGCTGTTCCATATCCTCCACCGTTGCAAATATAAGCTCTAACTTTATGCCAGTTTTGCATGTATACTTATCATATATATCGCTTAAAATCAGAAAACTGATAAACAACAACAATGCAAGAGGTTTGAACACAGACCATTTCGAAATTTTAAAAGCATTTATTAAACCCACCTTCAGCATGAGGCAAAAAGAAAATGGCATGCTCGACACACACTTCTGTCTGTGGCATAGTTTGCAAACTCGATTATTGGGTAGCCAATTGATTAGTGATAAAAAAATACCTTTTAACAATTTAAAATGAGAGTTCAATAAAATTGGAAATTTGTTGAACATCTAAGTGTCATGCCCACGATTTTCCACCACAATTTTTTGAGTCAACTTTTGATGACTGGCCATACTCTCATTAATAACCAGTTGGCTTTGGGCATTTGTGGACCCAAAATAAAAACAAAATATACTTTTTATTTTTGTTTTATTACTATCACCTTTAATCAATTCATCGATTAAAAGAAATTAAAACATATATACCGGGTGCATACGGTAGTTGAGGACATGCATATACTACTTATATATGCGGCTTTAATTTCCCGAAAGCATTATTTTTCTTTTTGCTCTTTTTCAGATAAGACACCCTCCACGTCTTAACTCAAGAAATGAAAAGACTTGCAGTTATCGTCGCAATATGCGCAAATCACACCGATCTATAAATCTCTAATTTTCTTAAGTGCGTCCGTTCATTCGTTCATAAGGTTCATCGGGAATTGACCTGGTACCCTGAAGCGCCTGGGAGGTTATGATTTTTTTCTGACGAAACAAATTTTGACCAAGACCAAAATACCAACCGTAGAAATGGCAGATGGCTTTGTTCCAATCTTACAGAGGTTCCTGTTGTCATGAACACGAAGCTTCCAGCCACTGTAATGGTTTTAGGTGGGTTTTACGTGTTGTGAGTAACAAAAGACATGTCATGCCACCACACTTCTTTACTCAAGGATTTCGATTGAATTCTGCAGCATATATCGAAATTCTATAGACAGTAGTCGAACCCTGGAATGATAGTATGTGTGGTGATAGCTCATGCATCTTTCAACAAACTCTGCTCCTTCACACAAACCTATGCCGATACAATAACATCGAACTTATGGTCGCTTAACTCCTCAGACCTTGACCCTCTGGATTACTACGTATGAGAAGTAGTTGAGCGGGAAACCAATAAGCCTCCCATTTCTTCTCTGAAGGCTGCAATTAATATATAACAGCCAATATGAATAAGAAGCATTTGATTCGGGCATGCAATCGTTTCCGGACCCGGAAGCCAATACAGATGAAGGAAATTTAATCAAATGATCTAAAGAAGATATACATATAATTGTTGTATAAAAAATTCTTAAACTTCATTAAATTTTGTTCAAAATAAAAGCTAAGTAGTTTTACTCTCAAGTTGTCCTCAAATACCGCACGCACCTTATATACAAAAAAGCGTCAAACACTATTCACTATTCACTTCTTAAGTTACACCTTCAGACAGGTTTAGCGAATTACTCGTTTACTTTTGAAACTGGTTTAAGGTTTTCTTTATATTTTTTCTTTAAATAATTTTTTCTGCTTTCACTGCACTGCAACGTTCAAGATGCTAAGCAACCGTTAAATAAAAAGAAGCTAAGAGTACCATTAAAGACGTTTTTCCGCATTCTTTAGGACCTGTAACAGAGAACAAGTAGGGAAACACAAACAGCCAAGCATACATCTACATACACTTGCACTCAAATAATTAAGTGCACTACTAAATCAGACAAAAACACTCATTTATAAAAAAATAATTGGGGAAAAGTTGAAAAATTAAAGTGTAATATGAATTTTTTAGAAAACAATCTATTCCCCCACAGGTTTTGTGCTCATATAATTAAGTTACAACAAAGTTATTAATATTGTGATTATCTCTATACCTTACATATAAATATATATATACATAAATATGACGCTTACCTGATTTTCTGGGTGTTTGGCCGAGCTCCTCCTCTTATTTGTGGTGTGCATGTTTTCCGTTTACTCGCCTACAACTTCAAGTTTACGGTTTTAATAGTGCAACCATGTTTTAGACGATTTAAAATTCGGCTAAATGGGCTAGGCATATGCAAAACTGAGTAGAATTAAACGTGTTAGCCACAAATAGGGGACCTACAGTTTCATGTCTACTCCGAACGGCAAATAGATCTTTTTATGCTTTTTCAAGGCAGTGTTTGGGAAATTTTGTCTTGCTGTAAAGCCCAAGCAAGTGGCGAATTATCGGCGTGCTATTGGAAGATTTCCTTCCTCATAACTTCAGTCGTTTTGATTTGAATTTGTATAAACGGACCAACACCTGATGATGTAAAACAGCTCCACACCGTAACCGATGGACCCCACCATTTTAACTGTTGTTTATTTTAGTGTACTTGAGATTTAATTCCTGCAGTGGTGAGCATCTCACGTAGGTTTTTTCACCAATCTCAAACTCATTAAATTTGAACTCGTCACTTCAGACAATTGATTTCCAAAAATTAGTGTCTTTATTTTAGTGTACTTGAGATTTAATTCCTGCAGTGGTGAGCATCTCACGTAGGTTTTTTCACCAATCTCAAACTCATTAAATTTGAACTCGTCACTTCAGACAATTGATTTCCAAAAATTAGTGTCTTTATTCAATTTCTCAAAGACCAAGCGTTTTCAAATATTTTTACGAATACATTGGGTTTAGGTCGAGTGATACAGCCGTTTAAACAATATTCCTAAAGTCGTTTTCGAACAGTTAGGGATGATATATTTCTTTCACAATTCGCTCCTATTTGTGCTCTGATTTCGGTCGATGAGGGAGGGTCTGCCTTATTCAACCTGGACAGTTTTCTGTCATCTGCCGCTGTCGTCTACCTGAGCTTATTTTGGGTCAAGTTTTGAAAGGTCTCATTTTTATTAAAATATGCTAGTAAATATATTGCAAAATACTGCTGCAACTATTCCAAAAAAAAAAACTATAATTAATTAATTTTAGTTAAAAATATTTACAAGTACAAAAAGCGAATTTACCCTTTTCAACTAGGATGACTTAATTATGTGAGCACAGGCGTATTGATCATTCACGCAGCAAACTCGCTGTGCCACAAAACACAGAAAATTGTTTAATACCTGTATAATGCAAGCAGTATGGCATTGAACTATGGTATACGAATCTGTTCGCTGAAAAAATAAAAAATTAGACCGTTATGTCAAGGGTTACTTATTATTTTTGGTCTTTCTTTTTCAGTTTTATTTCCTAGTGACTTAAATGTATGAGCACAAATGTGCATGAATAATTGTTTTTTTGTTGGATTAAGATGTAAAACGACAAAATATTCACTTTAATGTCATTGCTATTTTCTTCGCCTTTTTAAATGAAGCTTTCTTTTGTAGGCAAACAATTAGAAACACTTAGTGAGGCCAAGCTTTGCTTAAGCAACACCTGCTTGCATAGGCCAACGGAATGTAAATAGAAGTAGATATAGTATGTATACATAGGTAAACGGTTCTTCAATAAGGGCGCTGGAACTTTGACAGTGTGTAGCGGTCGTCTTGGGAAAGCTTAAGCTGTCAAATTTGATGTATTGACATTAAACTATGAAATTAAATATTACAATTCATTAAATGTATGCTCTCTTCGCCAATCGTTCCATGCGCCTTGTGCATTTTATGATCTTCGTTGCCAGTCGAGGCTCATTTCTGATTACGGCAGATGCATCAACGGCATCGTCACTTCGAAAAAAGCATTGTTTGGTATGAATCAGGCTTTATTCCTCCAGTGACACCTAAAGACCAAATGGTCCACTAAGATGTGTCACCCACAACGGACCCGGGGCGGCCATTTGTTCCTAATTTTATTCACCATTGCAAACAATTTTATTATTTAACTTCAAAATTCGAGCGTTCTTACTTAAAAAGCCTTTATATATGAATGTATGCAGATATCCATACCAAAATGTTCAGAATCGGAAGATGAACCAGCTTGACCTGTATACCTATCCATTCAGGTCTCCATCCATCCAATTGAAATCTCGAGCGAAAATTGAAATATGTCAAGCTTTCTTTGACACATGGTCGAGTTTTTGGATTGGTTGATTTGAGTAAAATTTGAATAAAATCTAAAACAAATTTCATTCGTACCCAAATTTCTTTTGGTATATACATAGTGCATACTCGTACGTATGTTGGTGTTAGAAATAAGTTAAGTTAGAAATAAATAAGTTACTATAAAAACGACTACTATAGAAATGTACCTACACATACGTAACAGAATCTTCCACTTCATATATAAATATGTGCACACATTGTTATTATTTTTATCACAGTTGGATTTACTTTATTTCTTTATTTATTTATTAAAAAGATAATTATGAATAAATATATTACACAACGAAAGGCACTAGTAGCTAAGACTATGGTCTTAGATTTGGTTTTTAATAATGTACATTTTCGTCCGTCCGTACGCTTGCCTTCAGGGGAACTAAATTTATTTTAACTTTAATTAAAATGGAGGGAGGAAATCCACAAAACGCCAGGGTATTCTACCCACTGTGAGATCGAACTGTCGTAAAAGCGTTCACTCATGCCGTTATTACGGCAGCTTCTTGGTTTTTATGATTTATATAGTCCGACGTAAGAGCGTATTTCGACATGAAACTGGACTTGTCTGTACCGCTACTATGGTAGCTCCTTATTTATCTTTATATTTATTATTTTCTGGATTGAGTTAAATTATTTTAATTTTAAATCGAAGGTTTAATATTAATTTTAGTGCATTTCATTTTCATTTATTAAATGAAATTTCTTTTGATTTTTCGTGCTTTTTATATTGTAAATTGGACTTGGATTTTAAATTCATTTTAACATTTAATATTTCTTATATTGGCGTATTTTTTGAAACTCATTTCAGTTTTTTAATTATATTGGTTTATTTTTGTTGCATCTCATAAGACATTTTTATATTTTACTAACTTATTATATTGCAAGTTGGGTTTGATATGGATGAATAACTGTGAATATGTGTGAATTCGCATCACTGATCGTCACTGACTAACTCGGCACGAGTTCCACCTAACCGTAAATGAACTGAACTTTTATACCACAACAAAGATTATAAGTAAAATAAAAATTACAAGATGTAGATGATTATCAGTAAACAAGTGGAAAAAATAACAAGACGGTATGATTGTAGGCTTGACTTGCATATAGCGTGCATATATCAATACTCATAATTCAATATTATGCAAAGAAAGTATGAATACAGAACATTCTTAAAGTTGCTCTTACTTTAGCTGCTGCGAATCGCAGCTGGAATTGAATTCCAGGTACGGATGAGAAACACTCTTGCAGAGGTTAGATAATTGTGCTAACGTAGAATCACAACATTTTGGTGAGCCAATTTTGTGCAAATTGTGCAAGATAATTTCTCATAAAGATAGATATCCAACATAAGTCGGTGTAGAAAAATACAGTTTCTCGTTTTGATGTATTATGATAATTAACATCCCATTCACCACGATTTTCAACTGGAGATATGCTCATATTTCATTCATTAAGGTCATATCATTTTTGTTAGCGGAGTGAGAATTCAATCGACTGCAGACTAGTTTGCTATAGCAGATTATTGGCAATATCGGTAAGTTCTATGGCAAGTTTTCATCTGATACCTGTTGTTAACGCTGCAGACATTCTCAAATTTCTTAAAATTTTACACACTCTGGATATGACGGAATTTACGTGATCGATACAAGAAATATATATGTATATATAATTGGCGCGTGCACCCTTTTTGGGTGTTTGGGCGAGCTCCTCCTCCTATTTGTGGCGTGCGTCTTGATGTTGTTCCACAAATGGAGGGGCCTACAGTTTTAAGCCGACTCCGAACGGCAGATATTTTTACGAGGAGCTTTTTCATGGCAGAAATACACTCGGAGGTTTGCGATACAAGAAATACTAGAGTTAATAACAAAGCCAAGATTTGTAGCTTTCGTAACAAATTAAAGGGATTATGACCAACGAAAAGAAATGGAATAGTGGAAGAATTAACATATTTTTACAAGTAGGTCACATATAAGATTTGTAACTGTTAAGACATAGACCAGTTTTTAAAGCTCAAGAGGTTATAAATGATAAGTCGCTGTTGAAACTAGAACACAAATCAGCTATTTAGCTAAGAGTTTCTGATAAATAAAGCTGAATATTATTCACATAAGTGCGCATTTTTTAATGTTGGCAAGCACCAAAAATGTCATTGATACATAAACCAAATAGCAGTGGCCCGAAATACAGCTGACAAAAGTGACTTTTACTATGAGAGCTCGGAACCAATTTTTACATGTTGAGTTCTGTCTGCTAGATAACTCCTCATCAGCTTTACTATGGATAAATCGAACCCAAACTAAGGCTTTAGTTTATAGTTCATGATTAACCGAGTCAAAAGCTTTAGAAAGCTTAGGCATAGCAATGTTAGACGATTTTTGTCACAAGCTATCCTAATGGCTTGAAGAATTTTAACAGCCATGGAACAGCTATGATTTGCGCTGAAATCAAAATGGAATGGAGGCTGCAAAACTTAATACTAATTTGCGAAGATATTTGTTTAGACATAAAAGACTCAAAAACCTCATACACTCTTATACAGTCTCTATAAGATATTTATTGGACGAAAATCAAAAGAAATGCATACAGACTTATTTGAATGGAACCACGACTTCTTATTAAAAATGTCCAAGACTTTTTGATATAGGTGGTGCCATATTTTATTTAAAATGCTAATGTTTTCCTTCTTCAGCTCTGGTATCATCTCGGGCTTACTGGCACATAGCATATTTTTCACGTAGCTCCAGACAAAGAAGTTTAATGGTATTAAATTGCAAGGTCTGGGCGGCTATTTGACTTCGTTGATTCGTGAAATGATGCATGTTCGGAACTTTGATCCTAATAGGGTAATTATTTTATACTCTGTAGGGCAAGTGGCAACGTCCCGTTGAAACTACTTATCGTTCAAGTCTATGTCATCTAAGTCAGGCTATAAAAAGTTTTTTATCATGTCACGATAACGTTCACCATTCACCGTAACAGTGTTACCGGCATCATTTTAGAAGGAGAATGGTTCGATTACTCCGCCAGCCCGGAAACAAAACGCGATGTGGGTGTATATATTTTTTGCATGACAAGTAGTTTTACGTGCCAGTTGTGGAACAGTTTTGCTTTTTAACGTACCCCCCTTCGGTGAAAATGTAGCTATTATGCCCATACTAGTGAATAATTAATAATAATAAGTACCTAATAACGAAAGTAAGCTGCTTGAACGCAGAAGAGCGAGATAATATTGTTCAAATACAAACACACATACACGCACTGAGGTGAACGGCCTATAAAATCAAAATATACTTATGCTAAGGTGAATGACCTATACACTCTAAATATATCTACTTATGCCTGTATGTAAATATATAAATATATTATTATTATTACTTAATTATAAATGTTGTGACTCTTAGTCGATGACCCAACGCACTTCCTTACTTTTTTCAATATGAGCTGAGAAACCTAAAGCGAATTTGGGCGGTACAGTTTTTATAAGTCGGCGGTTCTTCGCTTTCTGACCATCCTTTTACCTACATACATATGTGTGCTTGTAAAATTTCCCATATCCAGAACAGAAAAATGCTTGCACTATTTACACTTCGGTTCATGAGTCACACTTAAAACGAGAACCATGAGGCTTTAATATCGATATACATATGCACATATTTATATTATGTAAGTTCATAGCTCCAAAAATGTCAACATCGCTACAAAGCAATCTGTTGTGTTAGCTTTTACGATATACTAAAATTAAAAAAAAATGTAAGCAAGCTAAGAATTCTGGCGATTAGTTTACAGGTAATTGAAGCCGTTAATATTTTTACCCATTGGCAATCTTGTACTTTTTAACATATCATCCATTTATGTATGAGCACATTTGTTCACTAATTTTTTATGATAACAAATATCTTGACTTTGGTAAATTAATCTCCGAACCTCCTTTTTTCAACAAATGTTAAATGTTGAAAATGGCCAAATGAAGGCTTATTACGGTTATGTTAACCGCTTCGTACTTCTGATAAAATTCATCAGGTGGATACCATCTAAATCTGCTAAATCTACAAGCATAGCAAAAAACTTAAAGTTAAGATACCTATATCTTAGCCCCTCGAGAGAACACCAGCTGTGGAAGCTAGTGCACTTGCCCAGGGTTCGCTGTGTTGACGCGAAGACCACCTTTCCAGCACAGCACAAGTAGTTAATGGGGGCCCATTCTGCTTCTTCTTATTTCATGGAGAAACTGCCTAACAGGCCTCCCGTCTCGCTACCATGATGTTTCCTGCAGTACAATAATCAGATAGGGTCGAAAGAGAAGTCAATAGTTCCCGACATTTTCGAGCACACTATCAGTGAGCCAAATCTTCTTACCGGCTCAATGGATGAGCAATACGCTAAGTACAAGACCGATATCAATCATATAGTGGAAAAATAACGGCAAATGCATCCAGAGGCAGCGGAAGATCTTTGTACTTTTGCACACTGGCGACGGCGAATATCGCAGACGATGAAACGATGACCTGTATGAGCTTTACGACGACATAGACATAGCGCAGTGAATAAAGATCCAGCGGATACATTGGCTGGGCCACGTCGTCTGAATGGATACAAACGCTCCGGCTCTGAAATAATTCGATGCGGTACCAGCTGGTGGTAGCAGAGGAAGAGGAAGCCTCCTTTACGTTGGAAAAACCAGGTGGAGAAGGACTTGGCTTCCTTGGTGTGTCCAACTGGCGTCGGTTAGCACGAGAAAGAGACGACTGGCGCACTTTGTTAAACTCGGCCAAAATCGCGTAAGCGGTTATCGCGCCAATTAAGAAGAAGAATGGTGGCATAGTATGACTCTATGTAATAGAATTCAACTAGGGTTAAAACTGACTAAATAAAAGTGGGTGTACTAAGATGGGGCTGTACATAATTCCAGCAAAAACGACCATTGTAACATTCACAAGAAAATATAAACTCAAACAACTTACTTTACTTAAATGGGATTGAGATAGAACTACATATAAAGGGGAGTAAAATTCTTGAGTATAACATTTGGAAATCGCACATAGAAAAGATGGCGGGAAAGGTCACAATAATATTCAATATGTATAAATCGATTGCAGAGAAAATTAATAACAGTAATAAACACACAAGGTTACAAAGGCTTGCGTGGGCGTGCATAACAGGAGCCATACGTACATTCCCCATGACATCAATAGAGGTTCTCTAGGATACCCCGTAAGAACTACCAAGCGTTCATCAAAATCGCAAGGAATTTTATATTCTTGCTGAACTAACTCTTGAGATCTTAATGCCATGTGACATGTTGCTACCGATGCTCAGTTTTGTCAAACGCTTCAAGACTGAACTGGACAATAAAAAGGCTTGGGGAGGATTCTAAGCGTCTGTGCTTTCAAAATATAGTTTCTAATCAACAAGCCATATTCTTCCGTATTTCTACCTTCAGTTCAATGCCTGGCTATAGGTATAAAGTCAGTTAAGAAAATTTCCCATAATCTATTTCTTGTAAAGAAAGCAAACGAAAGATGGCGTAATGAAGCCACCTGCAAAATCGCCCGTCAACTGTGGCCGACTCTAAATGCTAAATGCACAGAATCTCTGCTAAGCTAAAATAAACACAGTCTTAGCACATTGATCTCAGTCATAACGGGGCACTGCCTCATAGGTAGACACGTCCAAGGGATGGGTGTGCAAACGCACGACTTCTGTAGAAGTTGTCTAGATGAGGACGAGGAAGAGACAATCTCGCACCTACTGTGTCACTGCCCTGCTCTATCCAGACGCAGGTTTACTATTCTGGGTAAACAATTTTTTAATGATTCAGAAGATCTCAGTTCTACAGAAATCAGAGATATTTTAAAATTTTTGAAAAGCACACACTGGTTTTAGGAGAGATAGGGACAAGCTCCCCACGCGGCATCACAATGGGCTATGAGCCTGAGTGGGTCCCACAGGACAACCGCTTCAACCTAACCTAACCTAACCTATTTATTGTACAATTTGTGGCTTCACGTTGCCCCGCAAATAGAGGAATTCATATTTTTATAATGCCCTATAACTTCTTCAATCAACAGTAAGATTCAACTAGCCTTTGAAATGATTTAAAGATAAAATATGAGAACAAAATTTTTCCAAGGTAATACCCTCTTCCCGACGGTAACATTCAACAGGAATTTTGCCACTCTCTTTCCATCTCAGGAGGAATGGAGTAAGGAATTCTCACTAAACAGATGGCTCCAAAATAGAATGTGGTGTTGGAGAAGGAATGGTATACATTCTCATAGACTTAGAATTGAAAAATATGTACATCTTCCTAATGCCTGCAGTGTCTTCCAGGCGGGAGTACTGGCAGTTGGGGAAGTTTGTAGGTTACTAATCTCAGATTTCCCTTTTAAGGGTAATATACGCTTAACACCTTGAGTGAAAATCATAACTTTACCTTAATCTGGGTCTCGGGACATCGGAACATCGGAACATTGAAGGTAATGAAAAAACAGATGAACTGGCAAGAGGGGAATCTGCGACGTTCTTGGAGAATCGGTATTCACACCACTAGGTGCAATCAACAAGACAATTTCCTCAAAATACCTCCGAAGTGCAGATTGTAGATGCAGAGACCAGACGACATGCAAAATTAGCAGAACTTTATGGCCCACCTACAGGCTGAAAAAAACGTTAACATTGATCAACATGAAACGAAGGGGCTAACGGCAGTCATAACTGGCATTTGGTCTATCAAAGAACAAACGGCCAAAATGGGTATCCCTCACAATACATACTGTTACAGTTGTAAACAACCGCAGAAAAAGGAAACAATCTTCTATTACCTATGTGAATGCCCTGCCCTATGGAAGGACAAAATGTTAACCCGAGGCAAACCGCTGTTCGAGAGTCTTGAAAAACTGTCCGGTTTAAATGTTAAAAACCTATAAAGATTCTTAAATCATGCTTTAAAAAACCGTTCAATAAGTTGGTAACGAAGATAAGGTAACAAAATGCTGCGGAAGCGCTGGTTGCATTCTGGATGAATCACCACTTCAACCAACCCTCTTCATTCATGAAATGATAACTATCTTCAGGCTAAGCTAATTCAAATGGAAATGATTGAAGCAAACACAAGCAGTTGAGATACATTCCAGTTAAAGCATCACCAGCTCTTTAGCTTCCTGTAGAATTATGGGAAATATCTCGCCTGCTCGGTTAAAACAACTCCGACGTCTTCTTAGAACTATTAGCCCATAGCATTCTTGTTTGGCGTACTTTTTGAATCATTTAGGTGCAATACATTCTTCGCAGACATTTGTTATTTGATTTTCCAGCACTTTTTGAGTAGTCTACACATCATATGCGTAGTCATAATGGAATCAATTATTTTAAAAATCGTTTAATTGAAAATTTTAATTTTCATTTTACTTAATTCTTCTTTTTTTTGTCTCGTTTTGTTGCACAGGCAAGTGAAGAGGAAATAACCGTTGCTGTAAATGAAGCTCTCAAGGTAGGCTACCGCCATATTGACACAGCACCGGTGTATTTGAATGAGAAGGCTATTGGAAACGTTCTGAAAGAGTGGTTATCTGAGGGCAAAATTAACCGATCCGATATTTTCGTCACTACAAAGTTGCCACCACCAGGTAATTGACTTGAAGCATGAAGTATGTTGAACTGTTGCAAAATTAGTGCACTTTTGTTGCACTCTCTGCTTCAAATACGATCTAGCTTTGTAGCCGTTAAAATTACTTCTTGATGAAATTATTTAAATATGGTACTATCTCTTTTACCGCATCAATGTAAAATTTCTTTGCCAGTTTCCAAAAGACAATACCTTAAAGCGTCATAATTCACAAGAGTTAATTTTTTCTATCAATTTATGTTAAAAGGCCACACTTATAAATAGATTTGATTTTTTTCACGAAATGGCTCTTAATTTTTATTTATATTCGAACATTATTTAAACAAAAGAGCTTAAGCGCAGTTGTATTTAGCTTTTAAGACATCAATAAGTGTACTATAATATAATTTTTTCAAAATTTTGAAAAACCAAATTTTAATAAACAACATGAGTCGGACTTTAAAGATCCAGTGTGCCGACCGTGCCGGAAAATCTGTAATACAAGATGGCGCATAATTAAGCATTCTAACGGAAGATTTATATTTTTTTTTAATGGCGTCATATTTGACACTTGTAAACTAGACAGCTGCACTACACAAACAGACAAGCAACGGAGCGTGTAAAGGTCAAAATGAAGATTTTCATCACACAAAATCATTTTTTTTTTATTTCGTAAAAAAGTTATTAAAAAAAATGGATGATTAATTTTGCATCCCCCAGTATATGCAACTCAATTATAATGCCACACATAATTAATATTCCCTTTAACAGCCGATAGGCTCGATCTAGTTGAGCTGACCTTGAGAAAATCTCTGGAAGATCTGCAACTGGATTATGTCGATTTGTATTTGATACATACACCATTTACGGTGGTACTTGACGAAAAAGGCGAATTCAAACGCTATGAAGATGGCTCCATCGTGGTCGATCCCCGCACCGATCACGCAGCTATTTGGAAGGTAAATTGATCGTTTTTTAAAAAGACAGTAGAAAGAATTAATATTATTAATTTGAAGGAAATGGAAGGTCTTGTTGCAAGAGGTCTAATCAAATCCATTGGTATATCGAATTTCAATCTGAAACAAATTAAAAAGCTAATGGAGCATTGCACCATTCAGCCAGCAGTTTTACAGGTATAAATATCGCTCTGTGTGGTAACCGAAGTATTTTATTGCCAATGTTACTTCAAATTTTTACAGATTGAGCACCACGTCTACTTGCAACAACCAGAATTGATTGATTATTGTAAGTCAGTGGGCATAGCGATCACCGCCTACTCGCCACTAGGCTCTAAAGGTGTGGGCGCTTTGAACAAGATGGTCGGTGTAGAGCGTGAACTGCCCGATTTATTTGATGTGCCAGAAGTGAAAAAGTTCGCTGAGAAGTATAATAAAAGTCCAGCACAAGTTTTGCTGCGTTGGATTGTACAAAAGGGTATATCGGTAATACCGAAAAGTACAAATGCGAAACGCATGCGTGAGAATAAGGATATCTTCGACTTTGAACTAAGTCCGAAGGAAATCGAACAGCTCAATAAACTGGATGCCAATGTGCGTATAGTGGATTTTGCATTTTTCAAAGGGTGAGCAAAAAATTAAAAAAAAAAATTATAATAATTAATGGCAACTAATACATTTTTACTTTTTTCCTTTGCAGTGTTGATAAACATCCGGAATTCCCTTTTTAAATTGGGTATTCAAAACTGGCCATTTACTTTATTTATTGCACATGCATATATTTATATATAAAATATGATTAGATTCAAAATGGCACATGGAAATATATACATATGTACTAGTACTATATTTATATTTGTAGAAATATACACCTCACTTATTAGTTTCTGCAGCAGGCAATAGTGTTTTCTTTATTATTTTAAGTTCGATCGCGTGTGGTTTTTCCGTGCTGAAGTCATTACATTCGCTGGCTTGTTGGACGGGTGAATTGTTCTTTTGAGTATTAGATTCGTCGCTTTCCAATCCCTCTATTGGCTTTGCCGTTGCTAGCATCGGTTCACTAGTCACCTCTTGAGCTCCAACAACCGTCTCTTTAGCTTCTTTAAGGACCTCAGTTTCGATTTGGGAGACATCTTCACTGCCACTGCTGGATAAAATAATATATATTTTATTAAATATAGCACTTGTTAATATAATGGGTGCACCTTTAGGCTGCCTGTTTTAAAGTTGTGCAAATAAAATAGCGAAATGGTTTCGGCAATATGTATATGAAGGTCGTTAGAAAAGTCCGTGCAAAAATAAAAATTAATTGTTTCGGTTAAACATTTTTAATTTTTCGACATACTCTCCCTTTATACACTTCGTCCAACGCTGCTTTAGTTGCCGTTGTTGCCATCACCTCCTCGTTTGAACAAAATCATTTTGTCTTCGAATTTGGGAGCAAATAGTACTTGTACTCCGAAGGAGCCAAGTCTGGTAAAAAGGAGGAATATGAAACGAGTTAGAACCCAATTTCCATTAATTTTGCGACCACCACTGCTGATGCTTGAACTGGTACTCATTTGAACAAAATAATTTTCTCCTCAAATTTGGGAACAAATAGTACTTGTAGTCCGAGGGAGCCAAGTCTGGAGAATAGAAGGGATGTGAGATAAGGTGGAACCCTGTTTCCATTAATTTTGCGACCACATCTGGTGAGGCGTGAACTGGTGCGTTATCGTGATGGGCATGGAAATCATGCGACTTTCTCGATTCAAACGAATGCCAAACACAAAGAAATAGAGCGATCTGGCTTAAACTTAGAGTGTATATTTCCAAGATATGCTACCAAACCACCAATTGTGTCATCTCTCTGACTTTGCACGGACTTCTCAAACGACCCTCGTAATTTGGCACCATAAGTTGTAAAATCCAATGCCGTTGAATTTTTTTCTTGTGTTTTTTTTTTTAAGAAAAGTACATCTTTTCCACGTTTAATAACCCTATACTTATATACTTTGTAGACTTATCGGAAGTCGGCACTCAGACAGGACAGTCAACACAGAATGGTAACTGGCTTGAGTTGAATGAAAATCCAGACTATGCTATTTCTCAGATTAACTTTAAAAAATTGCTAGCGGCATTTAAAACTATCGGTTGTTGTTTCAACAGTAACTTTGCCCTGTGAGAGTAGTGTAATCACCGGTCGTCTTCGTCTAGCTCATCTATCGGTAGGCCCAGGAAACTAGCTGTTTCGACAGGTTGGGTCCAGAGGGAGAGGGGTGTTAGATGAGTGGATTTTATGGGGCATGTGAAAAGGTGGTTAGTGGCGTGTGGGATGCCTTCACATGCCGAACATATGTTTAGTATGTCGGGGTCGATTCTGGATAAGTAGGAATTGGAGTTTAACCTGCTACAGTATCCAGAACGTTAAAACTAGCGGTCTGGTAGAACGCTGCAAACGAAACTACAGTTCTGTCATAACACCGAGTCCAGGACTGCAACGGGATACCTTCTGATGTTTCCTGAACACCAACTACGCTGCTAGCATAAGAACCACCCTAGCGGTTCCCTGCTGGATACGAAGCCAACTCCTAGATTCGCCATAAATCATCTTTTACAACTTACCGACGACATCTGGGCATACATATTCATATTAACCAACTCGACCACGGCAGTCAGCTCTACGTAACCAGAACGACCCAGATTTATATTCTGCTCAGGACTGTCATTCCAACAGCATTCTCCAAATATTTATGGATACTGTTTATGATGTTACAGCAACAAGCCACATCGACAATGCAGAATCACGATTCACGACCTCTGCACTATCTACCGGACGTCGAGCCACAAAGAAATGGAAGAGAGTGTGCAGTCGGCTAAATATATATCCTTTTCCTGTCTTAGCTATAGGCTTGAGCTGAACGAATTTATTCTTAGTAAATGCATTCTAATGCTTTCAAGGGTAGATTGTACCTAAACTATTCTTCTTCTTCTTTGTTGGCGCGATAGCCGCTTAAGCGAGTTTAACAAAGCGCGCCAGTCGTTTCTTCCTCGTGCTAACTGGCGCCAATTGGACACACCAAGTGAAGCCAAGTACTTTTTCTCCAGAGGGGAGGCCTTCCTCTTCCTACCACCAACAGGTGGCGCATCGAATAGAGCGGAGCGTTTATATCAATTCGGGCAAGCCATCCGAGCTGATGGATTCACAGCACTATGTCGTCGTAAAGCTCATACAGCTCATTGTCCCATCGCCTGCGTTATCCGCCGTCAGCAACAGGTCGTGCAGAGGTCCAAAAATCTTCCACAGAATCTTTCTCTCAAACAATCCAAAGTGAACACTACTAGCAAGTGAATAAATTGCGGCTGGTGTAAAGAAAACATTTTAAGATTATCTTGAAGTAAAATTTGTGGACCTTCTTACTTTGCAGACCGCAAATATGATCTGATTTGCAATATACCTGTTTTTTACCTCATCAAGGCATCGATACGTGAAACTTACTTCTTCATATATTTCTTGACAATAGGGATACCATTTCTGTGTTACAATTCTTGATCCGCTAAGCCAAGTCAACCTAACCGAAGCTACTATATGCAAATTCTGATATGTCTTTGCCCGTTGCGAAGTGGAAATCCATAAAGATAACTAACTAACATAAAGATATTTAATATTTTGCTGGCTCACTGCTTAGATGGAGCTGCATAAATTTGACATTGGCATTATGTTAAGTGTAAATGCTTTTTTTTTATTATAATTTGACATTGGCATTATGTTAAGTGTAAATGCTTTTTTTATTATATAACAATTCCAAGCTTGTAAAACAAATAGGCAAATAATTAGATACATTTTCATTAATTAAAATTTTTCAGTTTCGCTGGAATATACATACATACATATATTATGTTAAAACAAAAATATGTCATGCTACTAGGCGTAAAGCTTAAATTATTGTTTATTCTATTTTATTAAGTTTAATTTATTATAAATTATATGATCAACAGTTGTTTTTTGGAAGCAATACCAGTCATAAATCTAAGAATCTCGTTTGTCTAAGGCTCCATACGTATTTGTATTTTACAAGTTCTTAAACTATGAACATTTCTTCTCTCCGGACAAAAAAAATTTATTTTTTCTCAAAGAATATAACCAAACAAGTAACACTTCTACTTTTAAGGTAAATTTAAAGCTGTACGTTTTATAAAAGATGTAGTTTTACTCGTCTTAAAAAAATGTAATACAAAAAAAACTCATTTGACATACCACTTGCGTAGATAATGGGCGGAGTACGTTATTTAAAATTTATATAAATTTTATAATTACACAACAAATCAATAAATTTCATTGATAATTTTTTTCATTGTCTGACTGCAAAATTCGTTATCATTATTTATTATGAGTGTAATTTTTCTTTTAGTTTCAGAATCAACTGCTATTTATACATACGCCATGTGTTGCAGTAGTTAGGTACATATAGATTTAACACATAAGTAGTTACATTTGATTCTCAAAGTATTCGAGCCTGTTGCGCCACTTTTTACATTAATTCATTTCATTAATTCAATCAATCGAGTCAAGTAGTAAATTTTTAATTGCTGCTATTTCATGCTAATATTATAGGAATTTGCTTAATGTTAGTAGTCATAAAAGGAATGCCTGCGTAAGCTGAAAATATAACAAAATTACAATGCGATAAAATTAAAAACTGTTGAATTGTTTAAATCCAAAAAAAAAAAAAAACGAAAAGAAAAATATATGTATTATAATTAGGAATGCAAATGAATTACAGGATAGCAGCCGGTTTTTAAACTATTCATAAATAAACCTTTTTATTACTTTTACAAATCAGCGTGGATGCATGTTAACATTGATCCAATGAAGGAGCTCGAATTCAAGAACTCTTGTTAAAAGCTAAATTTATCAACGCTCATAAGTTGAAGTTGCATGAAACGTATTAGCATGAATGAAGTGTGTTAGCAGCAAGTTTAGTGTTTGGCGAAATACATAACCACGGGTAGAGTTATTTGCTTTGAATGCTTATGTCATTTGGCATGTGTCAATGAGTTCAATAAGCAACTCACGTCGCGCGGGTGTCTTCATCAGAGCTGCGTCTAAAATGAAATTGATTGAGTTTGTAATGAATAATAATATATAATACTTACGAGTGAATAAATCATTAACTCACCTCAAATCATCATTACTACGCATAGCTACAGCTGCCACTTCAAAGGTGCCAATGAAGAAGCAGAGCATGAGCGGTCCAAAGATTGCACCCTGCCAACCAACCCAATACATGCCGCCGGCAATAGCTAAACCAGTCAAATATGGATGTCCACCGCTGAGCAAGAATAACAAAGAGGGATTATTCAATAAATTATTTAAAAGCGAAAAATGCACTATAATCGCAACACTACCCCTTCATTTCTGTATAGATGGCTGCCTCAAAGTAGGGCGGCACAAAGAATTGCAACAGGAAGAGCACGAGTCCAGCGTAGAAGCGATCTTGGGCCAGCCATAACTCTAACAAAGCGGGCAATGCACACCAATAACTGCCCAGAAATGGAGCCGCAGACAAAATCGCTGCCAGCGCCGATGGCAGAAAGACAATACGGGCGCCAAAGACTGTATGTACCAGCCACGTGAAGAGGCCCGTAAAGATTGAGCATTTAAACATGGAAATTAGCACACCCGAAATAGAGTTTTCCAACGCATCGGCGATCTTGGAGCCAGATGTAGGCAGTCCCAAATATTTGGTGATTTGTAGTGGCGCATATTTCGTATTGCTGCTGGACAGCAAATAGAATAGCGCTGTGAAGAAGACAATCTGTGTATGTATATGAGATTATATTAATCACAGTAAAAATTAAAAGGAAATGCATAACACTATTTACCATATCGAGTATGAATTCCACACAGGCCTGACCGCCAGACATCAACAAAGATAAGATTTCACCGGTAAACGTCATTATCATCGAGAGATTCGTACGAATGATGTGCCACAGAGATTCAGCTACTTCCAGTATGGTCTGCGTATTGCTCTTCGCCCAACCGATAATGCCCTGTTTAGCCACTAAAACTAGCTCTTTAAAATGTCCTTCATTAAAAACACATTGCAATTGGTTAGCTTTTGAAACATGCAGTGACCCATGAGAAATTACAAGGAAGGGGAAACAAACCAAAAACAAGGGAGTTCACATATTTGCACATATAAGTTATATATTTTTTGTGTACATATTCATATACTTTCGAGTGTTTTGTCGGCAAATAGCAGGAGATCCTAACGTGTCTTTCCTTTTGTGCCTTAGTTTTTGGTAAGATGATTCAATATTCATAAGAATATGTGCGATTGATTCTTAAGCGGTATAGAAATGGATTTCATCCAAAACTCAATTGAATCTGAACTTTGTGGATACTCATAAACAGTAGAATTGTTTAGTAATATATCAAGTCTAACGCAAACTTGAAAAAGGTACGAATTATAATGTAGGCATACATAGCACCAAGAAATGATTATGAAGAGATTCGTCTATGATTCCGAACATTCATATTTCATAAATATTTATTCATATTGTTGTTGTATTATATGAGTTGCTGCTTTGCTTCAAAAATTCAATACCACGTACGTATTTAGTTAATTCATTAGTATTTACAAGCATTTTGTGAGTGAGTTTAGTGTTTTCTTTAAAAAAAATCTGGTTAAAATAATAATAATGAAATAATTTGGTTATTAAAAAAAATACCAATGCCCCTCTTTTATATCACCCGTCACCAGCAATATTATTGTATTTTATTCAAGAGGCATATATCTAAAAATCATGGCCACTTTTTTGGCACTTATAACAGGCACTTTATAACAGCAAAATTACATAAGCAAATGAAAGATGAAAATCATACAAATACTCGCAAGGTTTTAGAAATTTTCATACAACAAGATTTTGTTAATGCATAAGTGTTGTTGTTGTTGTAGCAGCATAAACATTCCCAATACATATACGGGGAATGCTGCTGAAGTGACAGTCCTTGGCGGATATAAATCCGGGTCGTTCCGGTTACGAAGAACTGACTGTAGTAGGAACGGTGAAAACGTGTAGATATGTACATATGTTTGTATAGATGTTAGTTATGCGATGTGTAAAGTAGTTTTTATGCAATTGGGTTAATAGAGGATTAAGTAAACAATCACAAATAACGGTATATCGATATTGATTTCATGCTTACCTGGATTATCAACAATTTCACCGAATGTCGTCTTTAGCGCATCAGTTGGCACACGTGGTCCATATGAGGAATCAGATTTGTTTACATCAATCCAATATTGTATCAAACGATCCCAAACATCTAAAATTTGTTCCTTCAATTTGGTTGCATGTACTGAATCCGCTTCAGCAAGCCAATCATCGATATACGTTTCGATTTTCCGACGTCCATAATGATGTGCATTATCTAACGCATCATCTAGGGAAGACTGTATATTCTCCGGCAGTATATCGACTAATTCAGGACGATCAGTAATTGTTTTGTTGATCAGATCTTTTCCCAGATAAGCAACCTCAATTGTTTCCGAATAAATATTCACGCAGAAAAACACTCCCAAGAACGTAATTATCAAGAGCATAAGAATAATCATCAATATGGAAGTAACTAAATCGACGGAGGACTTCAATGAGTCACGTATGATTGCGTTTATTTTATAATTCAATTCAAGCACTCCGGGCAAACAAAGTGGCAATACGGCAGAGTGATGATCGATAGCCCACGACTGGAAGGAAAAGAAAATAGGAAGTACTTAATATATTTCTAGAAACAACTTTCTAAAAAGCAAGCACAGTAACAGTCACCAACAATTATTGAAGAGTGCTTAATTACTGTTACAGTAAAATAGTTCTTTATATTGTTTGTACCTTTAGTGTTTCATAGACTTCATTGAGTTTATTTGAAATGAACGTCGTAAAGCCAGTCACATTGCCCAATGTGTATAACAGATGCAAGGATGTGGGTATTGCGGCCAATATGAACATCCATATGTTTCGGTACAAAAATGTGGCTACGCATGCATAAAACAAACACTTAAAATACATATCACTTAAATGTTGGCCATGCTTTTCGTCCACCAACTCTACGGTATCCAAGGAATCCATCGTTTCACTCATTGATACATCCTCAGCATCTGAATGTAAGCTTTGCTTCTTTATACTAATGTTTCTCACGGACTTTTCAAAATCTGTTTTGTCGAGCAACTTCTTTAGTTTATCTATACAACTGCTGGACCCCTCGACAGTACGCATATGATAAATAATAGATGCACCCACGTATAACATAATCGAAATAAAAGCAGGTACTTGCAGTGCCCCTAAAAAGCTGCAACCGTAACTGACGATAGCAACCCACAGCGACTGACCAGCCATGACAAACTTAGGACTATTTTCTGGTTTCCACAAAAAATAAACCGAAGTCAAGTAGACTACGATTATTACAAATAGCTGTAAAATTAACCATATTTTATTTATATCGAATTTTATTTTAACTACATTTTACTTACCATGTAAATATTCAGAAAACCAATTAATCGTACGAAAGTAGTATGCGAAAACACCACAAAGCGCCAGATGGCACAGAGAAATCCTTTGGGCGCATACAACATCAACAGTTTAAAGCACGCAGCCAAGCCCACACCTGCTGTCAACAATTGCCAGTGTTCCCGCAACCAGCTCACCAACAAGCTGCCACAGTACTCGGTTGCTTCAAGCGGGGCCAAACATATCGACACCATAACGTTTGAATCACGGTCTTCTAGGCGCTCAAACCAACCGTTTAGCAGTTGTGCTAAACGCCGTTTGAAAGGAAAAAGAACTGCGCCCATAAGAAAAGCCCAAAGAAGTGGACGTACAAATGGGCCGAGAATGAAACAGACAGCAACGAATGCAGCAATGCCAGCTGCTATTAGAAAATTGTACATTGCTGCTTTGAATGTTTCATTATTCTGTGACCGCATACGCATCAACTTATTGAGAACGCTATCGAAAGAGCGATCTCGGCGGATAGAGTCGGAGCGATTCATTTTGTTGAAAATGCTATGATACGGTTTAAAGGCTGATCCCCAGTTCAAGGCTGTAATTGAAAATTAAGTTTAATATTGTAAAACATCAATTATTTTGTAGTAGCGTCCAATATATTTTATGAGCAACTAGTCTAGTATCAGGATAAGCCTCTCCCCGCAAATCGTGAGTGCGCATCGATTTTGTCCTACAACCGCAGAGCTTCCAGTGTTATGCCTGCAGGTTGATTTTTTAAAATCATTGTAATATAAAACAATGAAAAAGGGCATTCGAGTAATTCGATTAGAAGAGCAGCAAATATCTATAAATAGTTGGTTGATCAACGCCGATGACGTATGCCTTTTGCGGCCACACCTTTTACCTTAAATATACCAAATAACATCTAATTCGCATACCATTTGCACAAAATCACTTCATATACAATTCACAGGGTATTTTCTTGTACAGCCCTTACGGATGGAGTAATTTGTTTCTTAAAATCGACCACGCACGCAACCATGACGTCAGTTCACTTGCCATGCACGCTCCAATTCCACGCCCATGGCCCTGCCTTCTTGTGATAAAAACTTACTTATTTCGTTGTGCTACTCAAATGTTCTACAATGCATCCGATTTATTTCCTAGTTTGACAGTTAGTTTGGGCATAATGCTTGCCGAAAACAGATTGGATTCCCACATAAACAATTTCTTTTGACCGTATTTTATTTTGTTTTCATTGTTTAACCTGCAGCTACTTTAATCACAATCAGAGTTGCCGTCATCTACGACACATTCAAATACCGTGTGGGTAACAGCTGATTAGATATGTTGGAAAAATATCGATGCATCGAATATATTCCACTCAAAGCATTTATAGTCGATATATCGATGTTTTATAAAACTGAAACCTCAAATATGTTTAACAGCCATACCACTCTTTCAATTATGCAAAATTTCAAATTATTTACTAAGTTAGTTACAAAGTTAATTATGTTTTGGAAAAGGCCCATATGCTAAATGTCCCTACTGGATGGTTGATCGCAGACCCTTCATATCCGTTGCATCCGTTGTTACTGACTTCGTTCAGAAATTTGAGAGTGATAGTCAGTGAAAAGCTATGCGAAATACTATAAGAACAATAATCGACAATATTTCATTTCACTTGGTTACAGAAATGTTTTCAATCAAGTATTCGTACTGAAATGGAGTGGAACGCGTCAGCTGATTACCACTTATTTCATTTAGAGAAAGGGAACAAGTGAGAATGACGTAAAATCGTAAAAAAACTAAAGCAAGGAGTACCGCAGGGTGGTGTCCTTTCACCCTTGCTTTTCAATTTCTATATTTCGAAACTCCCCCAGCCACCAGAGGGAGTCTCACTGGTCTCATACGCCGACGACTGCTCGATAATGGCGTCGGGCAATGACATTGATGGCCTATGCTCTAAGATAAACGACTACCTCGCCCGCCTTTCTCGCTTCTTCACTGCGAGAAACTTAAAACTTTCACCCACTAAATCCACGGCGACCCTTTTTACAACCTCGACAAAGGAGGTCAAGCTGCCACTTCAGGTGCACGTCGACGACACACCAATACCGACGGTTAATAACCCCAGAATTCTGGGAGTCACCTTCGACAGCTTGCTCTCCTTCTCAGCGCACACAACCGCTATTGCAACGAAAGTACAGAATCGCAACAAGGTCCTCAAGTCGCTTGCCGGCAGCACTTGGGGCAAAGACAAAAAAATGTTGATGTCGACTTTCAAAGCAATAGGCCGACCGGTTCTGAACTATGCCGCGCCTGTCTGGGCGCCTGGAACCAGTGATACGCAGTGGACGAAGCTACAGACCTGCCAGAATACTGCCATTAGGACCGCGACAGGATGTCTCCTGATGTCCCCAATTCAACACCTACACGATGAGGCTAACATGCTCCCGGTTAAGGAGCACAACAAAATGCTCGGCAAGCAGTTTCTGTTAGGGTGTCACCGCAGGCCTCACCCATGCAGACACCTGCTCGAGCCCGAGCCACCTCCTAGGCACATCAGGAGACACTTCCTCAACTACGTGGACGAGATCCTGGACAAAACAGACAGACCACTCCAGGATCAGACAGTATACAGGCAGACCATTAACGACATCCATCGGGAGACCCTTACCACCTTCCTAAGCTCCCGACCCCCGAATGCCGTTATCGGAGTCCAACCGCCACCTATCGCAGATGAAGAGCTCCAGCTTCCCCGAGAGTCCCGCGTAATCCTGGCACAATTACGTTCTGGATACTGTAGCAGGTTAAACTCCTACCTATCCAGAATCGACCCCGACATACTAAACATATGTCCAGCATGTGAAGGCACCCCGCACGACACTAACCACCTTTTCACATGCCCCAACAAACCCACTCATCTAACACCCTTCTCCCTCTGGACCCAACCCGTCGAAACAGCCAGTTTCCTGGGCCTACCGTTAGATGAGCTAGACGAAGGCGACCGGTAATTTACATAACACGATCAGCGTACTCGGCCATTTCACGATCAGCGTACTCGGCCTAGTGAGAAAGCAATTTTTAACTGGTTGACCATTGAGGAAGAAGCCGCGGTTACGGCGAATGGCGAGCGCAATCGAGCCATGCTGACTGAATTTTTGTTTCCAGAAATTAATAAACTAAATTTGGTTCCAACAAAACGGCGCAACCTGTCATAAAGCGCAGTTAATAATCAATTTATTGCAAATCAATTTGGTTACAACTTTCTTTTTAAAAGTGGTTCTGCTCACTGGCCCCCTCATTCGTGCGATTTAACGCCACTTCTAACAATTGGTTTTTTGTGAGAGTTTGGAGTGTTGGTTTGTTTTATTCATAATAAATTTTAAAGAGGTACATTTATACAACATATTTTCCACCATCGTGAGCATGCAATAAATACTTTTTACAGATTTATCCTTAGTTAGTTTTTTAAATATCCATAATCGAGCAATCTTTTTTTTTATTTGAAATCCAAACTTCACTAATTATTTACTTCGTTTCAACTTACGGGTAACCGGTTCCCTCATGGTGTAGGTACAAATTAAATCTGCACTATCATTTCTTGGTTTGAGTCGGCACTTTTTGGTATAATTTCGAAATTTGGGTATTTCGTGGAGTTAGTAAATCCTAAAATAAATTAAATCAGAGAAAAGCAAAATGAGAATATTATTCCATGTTCTCCTGGTGCTGATGCTTCTGCAGTTACACTTGGCTATTGGAGATAAAAAGCAGAGTAAAAAATATTCTCGCGAGGCTAACGACCCAAAAAACACGCAACAAAAATCGTATGATAAGAGCAGTCGGAAGTCAGATGAAAGCGAATGGAAATTTACGACTGAAGCTTATGACCCTGAATTCCGCAATCTGCAGCGCCCTTTCCGCATTGCCAAATTGAATCTGGTCTGGGCCAAGGCACAAAATGTGAGTGACAAATATTTCGATTTTACAAAAATGTTAAAAGTGTTTTGTATTTATTTGGCTCCTAGAGATTGACGGAACCAAAGTTAAAGTCTTTGTACATGGAGCTGAAAATACAGGATAAAGAAGAAATAACATGGAAACAATTAAGCTCTCAACACAAAGACAAAGAAGGCCTTAAAGAGGCTGAATTGCGGCAAAAATTGATTGGTATAATGAGTACATATGACCTACTTGAGCATTTTGAAGATACCCAGGATAAAGATAAAGTCAAGCCATACAAGGTAATAAATAGAGGAAAAATGAAAAATCGAGGTACTCATGTATTTTACATATGGAGGGGTTAAAACAAAAAACAAAAACCCTATTTTCTCATGCTAATATGAATTACCTATAGCAAGTATGTGTTCATTGTATACAAATTTTCCTTCCAGAAATTTCATGACCCAGATGATGCCCATTTAAACAAAAGTGCATTCAAGGATAAGAAACTTAATCGCTTATGGGCAAAAGCTGAGGTATCTGGTTTCACCAAAGAAGAACTCGACTCACTTAAACAAGAATTTCAGCATCATCAGGATAAGGTAGATGTTTATTATAGTTTGTTGGAAGATATTGGTACCGCGGATACTAAAAAACATGAAAGTAAGTGCATACCTTCCTCTTCACACACTACCTAATCGGTATTTATTTTGTAACTAATTTCTACCGCATTCTTTGTCAAGATGCCATAAATGAAGATGAGCTGGATACATTTAATATGGTTTCAAATGATCCCAACGATAATGAGATTAATACCCCTGAAATGAATTTGAAAAAATACGAAAGCGATATCAACCAGTTGCGTGATAAACATCGCGGCATTAAGGATCACTATGAACGCTTGGAACGTTTGGTTTCATCAGGACCGCATAGTCAAGACTTTATTGAGCCAAAAGTACAAGGCTTATGGCGAGTGGCGCAAGCGAGCAATTTTACTGAAAAGGAATTAGGTTCAATTAAAAATGAATTGCATCATTTTGAGAGTAGGCTGATGAAATTGCGTAACCTTCATGTAGAACACGCGATGCAAAAGGAAAAATATAAAGTGAGTGTCCGGAAAAAAACCCATATTAAAATAATCTTAGCTAACTGAATTTTGCAGAATGAAAAGCACAAGGACAAAAGCGGCCGTTTCGAAGAAATGGAAGATCATATCAAAAAGCAGACGCGGAAAGTTGAGAAAATTCAGGATACCATCGAGAAGACAATTTTCAGACACACTGAACTATAGTGTTTTCCCAACTTCTTTGTATTGTTGTCATCCGCGACACATACATTTTGATATTTTAAAAGCAAAATTCGAATAACTCTTAAAATTTAAGTAAAAGTAAGCCAAATTCGCATGTGTATTTATAATGTATTATATTTACATTTCGATATGAATTTTTGATACTATTCAACAGATGTTTGTTTGTCAAAAGTTCTAACACAAACTAATAAATACATTTAATTAATATAATTTACCGAGAAGCTGTCGCTTTTGGTTTTATAAATTAGATTGGGAAACCAAATTTATCCACAATTTATCAGATGGAATCTGTTTTAAAATTTAAAACTTACTATTTCTCTTTTCACGCTTTTATTGAACATTGATAATATGTAATTATTAATTTTTTTATGATCGTATTGTGACTTCATCATATTGGAATCTACACCATTTCTCCCACCGGCGTTTACTCATTTTCTGGCAATTGCCTTGAAAGGAAGTGAATTACAGAATTAACGGTGCGAAAAATTTAAATATCCTATCGAAACTGGATCACCTTATGAAATGTACGTAAGTATTTATAATCACAACCATTTTCCGCATAACGACAGTTTTCCCTCAATTCAATATATAAGATGTTTCTGTGGATAATGATAATTTTCATAAACTTATATGAGGGATTATAATAATTAATGTAGCCAACATTTGAATAACTATGCTTATCAAAAACCGGTTGAAAAAATCGAATCAAATTTGTAATCAGCTCATTTTAAGAGATGTATGTAGATAATCTGATGAGTTTAAAACTAGTTGTGTCATAGCAGGACAATTTTCATGTATGTATTAAGGATTAAAAATTTTATGTTAATAATATAATTACTTCCTTCCCAGTCATATTTCACTAAATATAGTTTTTCGCATACTTTTCTTGACTTAAAATAGCACTATTAACATAAATTGTAGAATGCCATTTTGCATACGCTCATATTAAGTTATTTTTTATCTTTATATTCAAATTTGCTTCACAGATTTGATGTGTTGATATTTTGGCTATTGGAGGCAGGGTCTTAATTAATGAAAGAGGACTTAAAAATATACTTAACGTTGGTGTGCACTTAAAAGTATTATTCGGTTTGACCGCATGATCTGTGATTGTCTGTAATATACCATCATATGAGTATATCTACTAATTATATTTCATTAAAAGGTCTTAAATATATACAGCTCTTACTATATATAATATAATAATATTTTATATTAATTTAATACGAAACATTTTCGAATTCCGTTTAGTGCGATTCAATTGATTCACTGCTACCAGTTTTATACTGAAATGCAACCCTTAAATCCATTTGACATTTTGCTTTGTGCATATTTTCCATTGTCCATAATCAACGTTCTCTGTAGTTCGTCATCGTCGAAGTTGGAAAATGTGAACTCATATTTATTGTGGGCAATTTCTTAAAATTATTATCCAAAAGATTTGTAAATTCGCAAAGAAGGTCTTAAACTTCGAGGTAAATTTATTGTTAATTTAAATTGGAAGTTAAGATTTTTTATTTCCTATGGTGTCGTATGCTAGGGCGCTCCCAATTTACTGCAGATTGCGTCGACGTCGCCGTCGACGTCGGTGATTACTTCTATTGACAAACCTGCAGTACATTTGTTTCGGGCGACAACACCCGCGTAGAAGTTTTCCGTGATTTTGATAATTTATGTATTATTGTGTTTTTTTTTGCATTTTAGTGGTATCAAACTATTTTCTTGACAGTTACCGTATGGTCGGTCATGGCCAGTGAAAACATAATGGACGAATTGGCATCATTGATACGTACGGAAATTCCGGATGGCAGACAAAGTTTGCGTGATAGCTATACGAATTTGGAACGTGTGGCAGATTATTGTGAGGACACTTACTATCGGTGAGAATTTGAAATAATGTACTGGAGATTTCGAATATGTATTTGTAAATCTTTTTGATTTTTAGTGAGGATAACAAAAAAGCAGCACTTGAGGCTACCAAAAATTACACTACACAGTCATTAGCTAGTGTCGCATATCAAATCAATACCCTCGCATACAGCTATATGCAGCTGTTAGAGCTGCAATCACAACAATTATGTGAAATGGAATCGCAAATGAATCATATTGCACAAACGGTGCATATACACAAAGAAAAAGTGGCACGTCGGTAAGATCATATAAGCTTTTATTAAATTTTATCATAAAACTCAATGCATTATCATTTTTTTACAGTGAAATTGGCGTGCTAACGGCTAACAAAGTTAGCTCGCGTCAATTTAAAATCGTCGCGCCTATTAATCCAGAGAAACCAATAAAATATGTACGCAAACCCATTGACTATTCGATACTGGATGATATTGGACACGGAGTTAATTCATCGCAAACCCGTCAACAAAAGCATCGTGGTTCCAGTCACGGATCCATACAATCGCTGGCAACATCCTCGCTGGCGCCTTCTGTCGGCCCGCCACCGACTACAAAACCACCGACACCACCGCAAATGACGCGTGGTAACACTGGTACATTGGGCAAATCTTCGATGAGTAATACTGGTACGCTGGGCAAGAGCTCACGAGAATATCGCACTCCACCAGTTGTCAATCCGCCGCAAGTGCCTTCGCACTATGCGCCTAACTATCCAATTGGACATCCGAAACGTATGTCGTCTGCTTCATCAAGCACAACTGTCACTGGAATTAGTAGCACCGGTATTGGTGGACCTGGTAGTACTGCGGGTGCTCCAACTGGTGGCAGTGAACGGGAACGTGGTGGTGGCTACAGTGCGTTGCCAATGCCGCCTAGTCAGCAAATAGCAACACATGTCAATTTACCATCAGCGGGTATGATGCAATCATTGCCTCCACCGCCTCCTACAACATACGATGATCGAAGCAGTATGCCGCGTAAGTGTTAAAATAAAATACCATTAAAACAAATAGGATAGTGATTTTGATTGCTTTTTTATTTGTGTTTGTTTTAGCACCACCATCGCCACTTACTGTTTCGCAACACGAAATTAGCGAACAAAGTCACATTGGTATGCATACATTGGGTAGAAATCACAACAGGTAAGAATTAGTTGGATTGTTGTATATTTAGTCGAAACTCGATATCTTGAGAAGTACCAAAATACTTGATAACTTATATTTTAAATAATCCGAGCGAAAATCGTAATACCTTCAATACCGACCTGCAAAAGTTTTCAGATACCATAATCAAGTTATGGCTCAAGATATCAAGATTCGGTTCAATTTGTGTTTTCAAATCTTACATTTTGTACATTTTTATTGTCCTCCTATTGCATCAAAGAAATGGAACCAGGTAAATAGAAATTTTTCAATATAAATCACATTCATTTGTAAATAGTAGTAGTATTCAGTTTTTAGTTAGAATTCCATTCCAAAACCAAGTTTTAATTGTCATTTAATCATCAGAAAGCACGGAGACAAAAAAGGTGTCGGTTTTAACTGCAAAAGAAATTAAAATTTTTAAATTACATCCATCCCATTTCTTTGTTAACATTTCAAGCTATGAAAAAATCCCAATTTTGAAAAAAAAATATGTTCTCTTTTTGAAGAAACAATTTTAGTTTGAATTTCGCACGACCTGGCTCGCAATCGCCCCCTTTACCACCTCCACCACCACCGGAGGAGGAGCATCAAGACTTTGGGCGTCCACGTACATCAACGGGGCAAGGCCAATTGGCACCTATCGTCCCAGAGGATCAGAACTTACCTGGGTGGGTTCCAAAGAATTACATCGAAAAAGGTAGAACACTGCAATTCCCTCCATGCATATATTCACAGGAACAACAATGTTATGCACCTTTATTTCTGTAATTACAGTTGTCGCAATTTATGATTACTATGCCGATAAAGATGATGAATTGAGTTTTCAGGAAAGTTCTGTATTGTATGTGCTAAAAAAGAATGATGACGGTTGGTGGGAAGGTGTTATGGATGGTGTGACCGGTCTATTTCCAGGCAATTACGTTGAGCCATGTGTGTAAGCGGAAGAAGCGTGTCGAAAGCACTTAGTGTTTTTTAAGTGGGTTTAAAGGAAGGTGAACACAAGAAATTCCACGCAAGTGCATATGTACACTGCCCAACTGAAATGCTATGCCGCAAAATGGAATATAAAGTATTTCTATCCTTTATAGCAAGACATATTAACACTGATAATTAGATAACTGTTTGAGAACGTTAAAAAAATTCCATTTTCAATTTCAATAGCATTAAAAAATCTGCGTTTATAAGAGTAGCTCTTGTAGTTTAAAATTATTAAATAAGCACAAAATGAGTGAAAAAACGTTAAATGTATTGCCTTTTTGATCAGAAATCAACGTGTACACAATACAACAAGGCTCGAATATAATCGATCTGTATCACAGTTGAAACAAAAAACAAAAAATAGACGCAAGGCAAATATTAAACAAATGGCATTTTTATAGCATTTTTTCTACAAAACACGTCAACCCTATCCAGATAAATTAAAACTAAAGGGAAGAAAACATAGAGAACAATAATATACTAGCTGCAATTAACTGAATTAATTCAATTATGTATGTATTTTATCTAACGTATAGTATTTGTAAATGAAGCGCAAAATGCTCGCAACGATTCCTTTTTATACGCCTATGTATGTAAATTTTTATTGATATCTGTCTTTGAACTATACTATACAAACAAATTTATATCTATATGCATATACTTTTTGCATAAGCCAATGGCACTTGATTTGCTTGCATACTCTTCCAAAAGAAGTAAAAAATGTGTGGTCAGCGCAATTAGTGCTAAAATGAACTAATGTGTGAAATGAACGCTTTTGGCCACTTAATTAAGTCACTTCATCTTTTTGGAATATTCACAATATTTTTCGTGCAATTTTTATTAACAAAATTAAATAAGGTTTTTAACTTGAATTTATAAGGTTTTTGTAATACAGTAACTGGTATACATACTTCTATAAAAAATTGCCAAAAAAAAAAAAATTGTTGGATGGAAAATATCACGAACACTGTAAAAAGATAAAGTGACTTAATTATGTGACCGCAAGCGTATCTACCCATATGTAAGTGTGAGTATTTACTGCGTAAGGTTAGTTTCATTGAGAAGTTCGCACATAGCGTAAAACTATTGTATGCATTGCATTTTATTTATAATTTATTTATTGTTGGAGCTTTTGTACACACAGTTTTTCGTAAATGAAATACTTTATTACCTCTTGGTATAGCTTATGCTCAATTATTATTATTATATTTTCACAATTCCAGCTGCGCGGTTGATGAGTGCAATAACCAATGCAGCTGGAGAAGCCTTTGCTATGCTATAATTTTGTTTATTTAGTTAAACGTGAATTTATTGCAAATACAGAATATACAAAATATAAAAATCAAATGAAATTACGCATACGTACATATAAATATTAATACTATTATATTAGTTTAGATAATACAAATAATCACAATGATAATAAATGCTAAAGATGGAAGAAATAAATAAAATGTTTGCTTTAGGTGTTTTTTAATGCATACCTCTAGATTATTTTGTTGCTACCCGTTTTGATTGCTGGTGTGCTTTTTTTTAACAACATAAAACATTCTCCATACATTCTTGGTGGTGGCTGATGAAACGCTCGATATGAAATAGTGTCGCTCCGATAACATAAACCTGACTGTCGTGGGAGCGACATTTTGTATTTACTTGCTTGTATTTCTAAATATTGAACATGCACATGTTAATAGGGATATTTTCTGTAATGAGAGTAAATGGTGCGCTTTCGTCTCGTTCGGATATTATAAACTCAATTGTTTGCTTTTTGTTTGTTTTTGAAATTATAATATTGTTTGGAATTCTATAGGAAGACAAAAAATCGGCATTCTTTTGTCAGTGCAGGAGCCCATCATCAGCCTAAGTATCACACACCTACCACTCGCTAACTTATAGGGCTAAGCTAGACGTCCTAACGTATGGCGCAAAAGCTTGGACGATGACAATATCCGACGAGGCGTCTCTTGGAGTGTTTGAGAGAAAGATTCTGCGGAAGATTCTTGGAACTTACACGTTAGCGACCGAGAGTATCGTAGGCGATGGAACAATGAGCTGTATGAGCTTTACGATGACAGAGACATAGTGCAGCGAATAAAGATGTAGGGGCTCCGTTGGCTGGATCAAGACGTCCGAATGGATACAAACACTCCAGTTCTGAAAGTATTCAATGCGGTGGTAGTAGAGGCAAAGGAAAGCCTTCTCTTGGCCTCCCCGTTGGAAAGATCAGGTGGAGAAGGACTTGACTTCATTTGGGGTGTTCAATTAACTCCGGTTAGCACGAGGAAAAACGACTGGTGCGCTTTGTTAAACTCGGTCTAATGTGAAATTAGTTAGACAGCGCATGCATTATTGCGCTTTCAAGTTCTCAACGTAAAAGCAAAAGTTACTCTCAAATGGTTAAATTTTGTAATATTTCGCAAGAATTATGCTTTACATCAACTCATCTAACATCTATTTTTTGGTCCGAGGCAATTGTTTAATGTTTCTAGACTCGAATCAACTAAGACACAAAAATGGTTCTAGTTCCAGAGAAGTAGTTGATGAACTTTCTCTTCCCAGCTTCCGGTGATTTCACCTCGTGCTATCGCGCAGGGGCCGTCTACCCAAAACATCACTACTGAAATTTTTCTTCCCATCAGCTTAAGGATGTCATAGAACACCTTCTCTAGCTTATAATTAAAAATCCGTTTAAATAGAGCCTTCTCACTTGATTGGCTATCGAAGTTTTTGGCAATAACAGCGGCATCAGGGATTTTGTAAGGTCTAGGCTGGCACAGCCTGAGATTTGCGGACCTTCAGCCTAGGCGAATTCGTCTTAGGTGTTGGCACTAGAACAACAACAAAGTTTTATACATTGGAGGAAGATTATAATGAAGAGTACGAACTACGTTAAAAAGACGGCATGCAGTTGAAGCTAGAAACATATGACGATAATGTGGATGGAACGGCTTTCGTCATTTCAATTTGTGCTGATTTCTTAATATACACGGCGAATGAAAAAAAAAAACAAATCAGCTGGTCTACCGATATCATCTTTAATAGATTCGCGTTGTTATTCAGTTTGGTGTCAATTCCATTTATACCTACAACCTAGGTTTAGGAGTTGGGGCTCCATTACTTCAGGCTTCTTCTATGACTAAAATTTTCTCTCCTAATTCGACCTCTTCAATCACTAAGTCAAAAAATGAGCACCTCTCCAAATCAAGGATTTTCCACAGAATAGCTGCTTTCCATTTACATTCTACTCACAAATTCGCAAGTGGAGTTCTCTTGAGGATGCTTCAGCTTGTGTAAAGACGTGAAGAACAGTTAGCCTATCGCTGCAGTTGAATAAACTTTTATCGATTCCGTGATCGAGAGACAAGTTAGCTTGGAATTCTACTCACGAACGATAGTCTTTTATAATCAGCTTATCAATTTTGAGTTTTGTTTGGATATTACTCTCCTATTGAGCGGTATGCTGTATATTTGACCTCGTTGGTGTATTCAAGTTCTCATTCGAGGTTTTATTAGTGTTTTCATTGGAGGGGGGATGTTCACGAGGCGGGTCCCAAACCCAACGCACAACCAGCTATCTTGAGATGCTTCGCTTTTTCACATTAGCTCACTTTCGAAAGGGGTGTTCGGAAATCCAACGAAGAATCTCTCTTGCCAACAAGTGCTACTTTGGACTAAGTAGGCAATTGAGTAGTAAAGTCCTCTCTCGACGAACAAAACTAAAACTCTATAAGACTCCTACATTCCCATCCTAACGTATTTGAGAGAAAGATTCGACGGAAGATTTTGGACCTTTGCACGTTGGCGACGGCGAATATCGCAGGCGATGGAACGATGAGCTGTAAGAGCTTTACGACGACATAGGCATAGCGCAGCGAATAAAGATCCAGCGGCTACGTTGGCTGGGCCATGTCGTCCAAATGGATACAAACGATCTGGCTCTGAAAGAATTCGATGCGGTACCAGCCGGTGGTAGTAGAGGAAGGGGAAGGCCTCCTTTACATTGGAGAGATCAGGTGGAGAAGGACTTGGCTTCACTTGGTGTATCAAACTGGTTATCGTGCCAATTAAGAAGCAGAATAAATGTTTTCAAGTACTTATCGTCTGATTAGGTTCACATATCCGAGTCCATAGCCTTTGGCCGACAAGTAAAAATTTTACAAATAAAATAAAAAGCAAATTTTCAACCGTTACAAAAAGGACATCAAAATCCATACTGTTCTTTGCTGCTCATTTATTCGAAAATCTACACCCACTAGTTTATAATCAATTGCAAATCAAACGGATTTTTGTCTTAAAATTAAAGCCATAATATGAAAAACAACGAGTAAAAGTACACATTCAATTTTCCCTGAGCAAAAACTTATGTTTGTATTTCTTAGACTATTTTTACATATTTGTGCTTTTTCTGCGCCTTTAGCAAATTTGTATGTACTCGGGTTGTTCGTTATCAGGATCTATGTGTTGGACCCTTGGGTCGCCATGCGTATTGAGGTAGTACGTCGCGTAGACGGTGCAGTGGTCGCTGATAACTTTGGTAAACGTGGATTAACAAGTGGTCCCATATGCCGATCTGGTCCATCTTGAAAAGAGCTAAGCCCGCGGTTGTCGATTGGTGGCAAAGGTGAACCAGGTGACCATTCTGAGCTGGAGCTGGAGCCAGGTGATTCGGAACTGCAAGTAAAAAGGGAACAATGAAGCGAATTCAAATATGAAAGCCAAAAGTGCGAGAGCTATTATATGAAATTCACTTTTCTTAATGTCAGATAGTTTGTGGCGAGCTTGATAGAATTAGGTTGAAAAGGAGTTAGAAAAATTCAACATTTCATTAACTCGATTAGTTAAAAAACAAGCTTTCGAATTCTTGAAAAGTCCGCACTCAAACAAAAAAATTAAAAACTCAAATATTTATTTTCCCGTAATTCCTCAAAAACTCTTACCCCGCTGTGTAGATAGGCGGTAATTTGCGCTCGTACGAGGTGGCCGGCGTAACAACGCCAGCATGTATCTCTTGCTGATATAAACCGTAAAGTTCGCGTAGTTCGTCAGGCAGCTCGACATTACCTTCTTCAATTAGACGGCGTTGTGAGCTGATTATGTCTTCACATAGCCGACGTTGACGTTCGGCGCGTAACAGCTGTAGGTCGCGTCTTCTTAGCTCGGCCTGTCGAGCTAGGCGTTCGGCTTGCAGAGACACTTTATCTGCTTCTAACTCATGCACCCGACAAAGTAGTGCCAACAGTTCACGTTCTTCATCGCTGGTAATGCGTTCGGGAAGTTCCTATTAAGTACAAGTTGAAATATTTTTGAGAAATAAATTTAAAGTTGCCTTAGGAGCGCTTACATCTTCCAACTGCACGCCTTTCTGTCGACACAATTCAAGCTCTTGCTCAGTGCGTTCACGTATTTCTTTATAACGACGAGTCTCCTTCTCGATTGCTGAGAGTTCACCCCATGCGTTCTTCAGTGCTATCGCACCTTCAGATTCTATATCTATTATGCGAAAAACAGCAGTGTCGTTAGATAAACGCTCCAAACTTAGTGCTTAAATATACTTACCATCATCTGCCGGTGAGTCATAAAGCTTCCCCATGCGACCTTGCCAATGCGAAATTATCATATGCTGACGCTCGGCATCTAGCTCTAGTCCAAGTAGGTGGCTTTCAGCCTCGAGCAATTTGCGTCGCAGTTTCATTTGTTGCTTAAAGGTTAGCACGATTTGTTCTCGCAAGTAGCGCAACTCTGTTTTACGCTTCTCGTCCTCTTCGGTGGTGCGTGTTGGTTGAGCCGCTGCGACTGCTGCCGCACCGCTACGTGGTCGTTCTGTGAGCATTTTGCTGCGCAAGCGTGTCACCTCTTCACGCAGCTCAGATACGAGGTTTTGATAGTGCTTGGTAGGAAAGTCTTTCACTTCATCAAGGTAGACGGAATTCTGTAGACGCGTCGAAATGCTATTCGCGCGGTCGGCATATACAAGTGTGTTCTTCGTTTCGTCACGGTGCTTGCCTTCGGGAGCAACATGCGCAATCATAACGGTCTTGCATTTACCACTTAAAGCCTCCTTTAATAAACGAGTAAGTTTTGAGTCACGGTAGTTGACATAACGCGCTCCCCCTGACAAAGCATTGATGCAATTGCCCAGCGCCAGGAGACTGCGATTAATATGCGCACCTTCTTGTAAACGTTTGCCGCGATTCTTTGTCTTTTTGGCCCGTTCTGAGCCAGCAAGATCGGTAAGAAATAAACGGCCTTGTTTTGTACCCAAGGGAGTCTTAGTTTGTACAGTAATACTGAGGAGTGCGTGACTGCGTGACGAAGTTTGATTAGCCGCTGTCGGTTCCATGGTGCGTGCTTTGTTGCCTTTAAGCAGCAACGATACGACCTCTTGCCGACTAGTGGTGGTGATCTCTGAGAGACCGGCAACAGTTATTCGTTGACCGCGATGATCTTCGCGCAATTCCAATGGACCACCAGGATTCAATAGATCTCGAATGAGCTCATTGTATATTTCCAGATAAGAAATGGATACCTACAGGAAGTTATATATGTAGTAATTCAATAAGATATGTATATAAACTGTGACTTACTTTGCTACTATTACTCTGTGCGTTGTCAATATTTTGAAATATTTCTTCTATGGCACGAACCATCAGACCACTTTCATTGTTATTGACATCTACGTCGTAGGTTGCCGTCGCGCCACGTTCAGTAGCCGTTGAAGTAGTTTTCTTGCGGCAGGGACCCAACATGGTGTGTGTTTTGCCAGAACCGGTGGCGCCATAAGCGAATACAGCGGCATTGTAGCCATTGAGTACATCCTTGACTAATGGAGCCGTTGTTTTTTTATAAACCTTTTCCTGAATTGAATATAGAAAGGCAATTCGATTATAAAAATATAAGGAGAGTTTGCACTCCACTAAAAAGTTGTCTGCGATCAACTTGAGCAACGCATGAGACAAAAGCGTTAACTAACTAATGTGAAACTTTGGGCCTTTGGTTTCATCATTCCGTCATACTGGATTTAAAGTCTGACTAAATTCTGGAGCAAACGGATACACCCTTTTTGGGTGTTTGGCCGAGCTCCTCCTCCTATTTGTGGTGTGCGTCTTGATGTTGTTCCACAAATGGAGGGACCTACAGTTTCAAGCCGACTCCGAACGGCAGATATTTTTATGAGGAGCTTTTTCATGGCAGAAATACACTCTGAGGTTTGCCATTGCCTGCCGAGGGGCGACCGCTATTAGAAAAATGTTTTTATTAATTTTGCTTTCACCGAGATTCGAACCAACGTTCTCTCTGTGAATTCCGAATGGTAATAACGCACCAACCCATTCGGCTACGGCGGCCCCCGCAGACTATATCCTTCCAAAAAAATATGCGTATACAGTTACCGAAAAAGTAGACCTCGTCACCATAGCCTTGCGTGTTTTGTGAGCTACTACCTTCAGTTGCTACAGGCTCAAATACTTCTGTAGACATGAAATATCAAAATAAGGGACAAGTTTTTTTTTATGGAATTTTCCTTTCAGTAGACAATTATAACTCCTCATAAAAAAATCATCTGCCTTTCTGATGCGGCATAGGACTGCAAGTCACTAGGTTTGTATTGCAACATCGCCACAAATTGAACGAGAAACTTGGATTGGCAATGGCTGTCTTCGTCACTTCTCTGACATCAGAATATAATTTTTCCAGTGCTGCCAACGTATGTTTATTTGTACCTGTTGCTTCACATGGCGGATCGAGGACATCTTAAATATACTCACTACGTACATATATCGAAGAATAAATTGAATTACTTGGATTGGTGATTTAACGGTCTATGGTTCTACGACTGAAAATATCGAGGCCGGTATGCCTTACAGTAGTATGAATATAGTCTCTATACCAAGTTATTCGAGTTGAATGTTATGCGTAAGTTACTAGAATATTTGATGTGTATTTTTTTTAATACCGGCAGCTCCTAGTAGGCAATGGCAAACCTCCGATTATTTTTCTGCCATGAATAAGCTCCTCATAAAGAAAAAAAAACGTCTGCCGTTGCAGGCGGCATTAAATTGTAGGTCCCTTCATTTGTGGATCAAGACGCGCGCCACAAATAGGAGGAGGAGCTCGGCCATACAACCAATAAAA
Source organism: Anastrepha fraterculus (assembly GCA_037575425.1). Lineage (NCBI taxonomy): Eukaryota > Metazoa > Arthropoda > Insecta > Diptera > Tephritidae > Anastrepha > Anastrepha fraterculus. The sequence continues at coordinate 42,513 of JAYXIM010018094.1, read as the reverse complement.
GGGCCAAATATATATGTGTAAAGGCTAAATATATAATTCCTAAACGGTACTTTTTTATGTCATTTTTATGATCTTTTCCGCGAACTTTGTTCTTTAAAAACAACATAGCGCAAAATTCGTAAATAATCGTCGGAATGAGTGGATAATTCAAAGTGAAAGTTAGTGAAAAAATTTCTAGTGGCTTTATCGAGGATAGAAAAAGGACTGGTAGACCAAAATCTGGACGTTCTGTTGAGAATATTGCTGCTGTAGCGCCAAGTGTTGCTTAACAACTTTCAACATCGAATCGATATTTCGCCGTTCTCAACAATTAGGCATTCATGAATCGATTGCTTGGCGGATTTTACCTGTAGACGTGTTCATGGTCGATATTTAAATGATATAATTTTTCACATATAAATGTTAAGAGCCGAATTTAATAATAATAGTGAAACCTAAAAGAATCGAAATCTTCATCCCTTTTATTGAAAACCCCTTTATATACATAATATAAGAAATCACTTACCATATGTGCATTTTAAGAATTAGAAAAATAGTTGATTGCACTTATGTTTTATGAAAGTAGCTTTGTCTTTACAGGCAGTTACTAGGACAATAGGATAAATCGTGTTTTTAACAGAACACCTATTCCGAAAAATATAAAGTTGCATAGAAAGCGACTAGATATATTATTTGGCAACCGTGCAGCCGTGGAACGTGTGCCACCCATAAGGAAAATTCAAAGTTAAGTTATCTACCTGTGTATCGGTTTCCTTGAAAACATGATCATATGAGTATTGTCTGGGACGAGTTTTGCCGCCATCATCGAAAAATAGTGATTTATCCGAAATTATATCAATACAATGATCGGCACTTTCTGCGCTGGGACGCACGCGAACTACAACCTGTAAAAAATAAAATAAAAAAAAAACCAAGTCAAGAAATATTTTGAGCAAAATCACAATTAAATCACTACTAACCACTAAACGTTCCTCTTGGGAACCACTAGCCGTTGCTAATCCGCGACCCTGCGCTGTCGACGAGGTTGAACTGCCGCCACTGCTGCTTGACCAACAACCATTTTGTGCCATTATGCGCGCAGCAAAACGCGGCGGTTCACTGCTGGAGCGAATCGTGACTAGTGCTCGTATATTAACAACTGGAAGTTACAAAAATCAGTGTTATTTACATATGTCCATACCTATCCATATTTACTCGCACGTATTTGCAGACATGAAAATCATTGTAAAGGACCGATGCAGATGTAAATACGAGTATTATCGCGCTATTTTATATTTTGGTATAAATACGTGCCTTTTTATGTTATAAAGTGTGAAGTGAAAGACAGATTTTAGGAAAATGACAAAAAGTGACAAGAGCGAAATTTCGATCCCAGGGAAAGTAAAATATAATAATGTGGTAAAAAAAGTGAAATGTAGTAAAGGGTGATCAGCTTGGAGGTACCTTTTCCAATAGAGCTGTTTTGGCAGATCATGCGTGATTACTGTCAAACTAAATATACAATTTTTTTCAGTATTCATTGACTTTTCATCGTGAAAAGACATACGCCTCAACAAAGTTTACAAATCGTATAATTGCATTACAAAAATCGACGCTCTGTGAAAAATGTGCATCGAGCGCTCAAGTTAATTTATGGTGTACATCGATGAGGCCCACTTTTGGCTTAATGGCTACGTTAATCAGCAAAATTGCCGTATTTGGGCTGAAAAGTAACCCGAAGTCATTCAAGAGCAGTCATTGCATTTATTGAAAACAATCGCAGTTGCGGCCAACATTTGAAAGACACAATTTGAATTTTCGTTGTTTTATTTCCATTTAAAATTCGATACCTCTAAATTGATCACCCTTTACACTTTATATACATGTATATGAATTTGGTTTAGTGAAATAATTTCGTCTTCATTGTCGGATTCTGCCAAGTTATCCCGAATTTTTGTATTGTCTATATGCAATATTCTTTGTGAAATGAGGGGAAAAATGGGGGTAAGAACCCAGAATCATACATTGGCTTTATGCAGCGGTAGTTAAGTCAATTCTCTACTATGGTATCGTCCAGAGGCTCGCATCTGTTCTCATAACCGGTGCAATGTCAATCACGCCATCGAAAGGATTATATGCGACATTAAACTCCCTTACAGTAGATCTGCACAGTGAGATCTTAATAAACATTTCGGAGCTATACACTCCCGCCTACAATTGACATTCTAACGTTGACTATCCTTCTACCCTGAAGGGATAAGTGGGAACGGAACGATATTTTCGGCTTCCCGACTACTGCAGTATCTCTAAACGAGATGGCTGAGTCATTTCAACCAAAGGAAACATTGCGAAATTGATGGGAACTGCATGGCCGAGGAACTAGTGAGACTTGGCGCCAAGCTAACTGATGAGTACACAGAGCAATGACATAGGCTTAGTCTTACAGTCTTCTAAGCTACTTATTTTTGAGAAAATTGTAAGATCAGCAAATGAAAGATGGCTTGATAAGCCCACCTGCCGAATCGCTAGACAATCGTAGCCGACTCTCAATGCTAAACGCACAGAATACCCGCTAAGCCAAAATACTCGTAAGCCCATTTTTTGTACACTGATTTTCGGTATAAAGATGCACCGCCTAATAGGCAGATACGCCCAGAGGATGGGCATGCAAATACATGACTTCTGCAAAAGCTGTCTAAAGACGCGATCTTCTGTGCAATATTCAGCCGTAGGTTCACCATTTTAGGTAGACAAGTTTTTAATGAGTTGGAAAATCTCAGTTCTGCACAAAGGGCAACCATAGTGGCCAACCACTAAAACCTAACCAAGCCTAAAGAGGTTCAAGCCCTTGTATTTTGCATCTGAAATTTGTACTTTACCTTTGAAAAGTTGAAGGGGGCCTTTTTCCAGAATAATATGATCACAATGGCGCTTACGATACTATAGCAATTACGAAAAAATTACAAATAATAAAACGATACAAGAATTTTTGATTTCTTCTTTCACTGCTATTATGCAAAGTGGGAAGGTGGAATCAATAGAAAGCACCCAAAAAATCAACATATGCGAAAAATTGTCGCTTTCGATCATTTCCCAATCAGGGCACTATATGCACTGGATTATCTATTACGAAACTATTGAAAAACTAATGGAGGTGGATCAAATCCTATTTGTAGAATACAGTATAAAAATGCCAATTTAAAATAAGCATCTTACAAAATTTATAAGTTGTTTACATACCTAGATTCAAGTTCACTAAAGAACAACAATTAGCTACCAATGCATTTTCCTGTAGGGTAAATGCAGCAAATAATAAGTCAATCATTAGCATACTTGGCACGTGTGAATAATACATAGGAATTAATTTTTTGTTTTTTTTTTGTCATGGCTATGAAAGCCATTTGATCGAAATTGCTTTGCTACTTCCACTTATTGATTGGAAGGTGCTAAAAGCTTCACGCTGTCATATCAAACGCGTTCATAGTTGCGCTTCTTGTTGTACAAATGGTCAGTTAAGTCTAAAAATCCTTTGGATATCATTAAGTGTCATTAAGGCTTCTATGACTACATAAGCAAATTGGGGCGTTGAGTGAACCACAACAACAATGCTAGTTTACAATTGACAGCTCCACTTGGATTCACGACCGTAGTTAAATGAAATAGAAAACACAAAACTTATATATTTAATTAATGTATTTTAATGCATGCGAGCAAATTCCAGTGTATTGTCATTTATAAAAAGTATTTCAAGCTTCACGCATTTGGCAAATTGACCTTAAATAACCCTGCGGCTTATTAAATTTACTCTGTAAGAAATCTTGGGGGTATATTTAATCGATGCTTCGCATGGAGCAATCACATAGTTAATGCCGTAGGTAAAGTAAATGGTATTTCAAAAGTGACGCCTAGATGTCAGTAGTGAGTAACACCTAGCCGGTTCCTTTTTTATGTCATCTTTGACATTTGTCAAGTAGACAGATGTATTTGATGATTTTATACGAAACTTTGATCTTTAATAACGACATAGCGGAAAATTTGTAATTTTTTTCCTAGAAATAAACGTCCAAATAAGTCGACAGTTCAAAAGTTGGTGAAAAATTTTAAGAAACTGGTTCTAGCGATGATAAAAAAAGGACTGGCAGACCAAAAACTGGACGATTTGTTGAGAATATTATTGCAAAAGTATAGCGCAAAGTATAGCTGAAAATCTTAAACATCGATATCTCGATGTTTTCAAAAATTAGACACCCTTACAAAACTGAATTAACATAAGAAGCCAACAGAAATTTCGTGAATTACAGTAGTTCTTTGAACATGCTGCTGGTTTTTACGCAAAATGATCTTTAGTGATGAATCTTATTTCACACTGGTTGGATTTGACAAATAGTCGCATCTGGGGAGGAGAAAACCCCCGAGTAACATCACTAAAATGTACTGTTTGGTGTGGCTTTTGGGCTGGTGGAATAATTGGCCCGTTTTTCTTCGAAGACGAAATTGAAAGAGCTGTTACTATCAATGGACATCGGACTATAGACAACTGATTGGAGATTTTTGGTGGCCTGAGCTTGAAAGAATAGACTTCTTTATTTCCAACGAATGAAGTCACAATACTCACAACACAAGTAAACATTGTATTATTGCGATCTAAGTTTCCCGGTCGATTAATTTCACGTATTGGTGATATAAAGTTGCCATTTAGATCATACGATCTAACTCTTTGTTGTGCTTTTTTGAAAAGTGAAGTCTATATGAATAAACCAACAACGATTCCACGACCTAAATGCAACATCCGTATAGAGATTGCTCAACTCAATGCGATAATGTGTGAGCGAGTCCTTGAAAATTGTAATTCTCGTATGACAGCCTGTAGACGTGACCATGATGTAATTTTTCTCATATAATTATTAAGAGCCGTATTTTGAAAATATTGAAACAATCTAAATTTACATTCAAAACAACATCTAGGTGGGATTTTGAAAGACTCTTTACATAGAACGCTTCGATCCCTTTGGCATATTAAATATTTCAGACTTAAAAAAATTAGATTGCTCTAAGCCAAAGCTTTTTGGATTTCAACTTTATTATATGGTTGTAAACTTTTTACTAGATGTGATAGAATTTGTATAACAAAACTGTCAGAGAGCTGGTAACTCTGCAACTAAATAGTCTTACGAGCATTGTGGCAGACATCAGACCCGCATGCGGGGAGAACATTTGTAGTGTCGGTCGAGTATAGGAGTAGTTACATAACTTTCTTAAATGAAAATATTTATTTATTATTAATTGAGACTAATGTGGAGAGTTCTCCTGACAATGATGCACAAAATATTGACATCAAACGAACCTCAGTGTCCCAGCCTGCACTTCATTACGTGAGGGCTATTAGTTCATCTTAGTTCTTAAACGCTAAATTTTAGTCATTATCATCAATACCAGAACGCCGATTCTTTGTTTTCGCTATTTGTCTTTAGAACCAGTCAAGTTGAGTAAAGCTGAGAAATACTAAAAACTCACTGCGTTTTACAAACGAGCTTCGGAAATATTTTACCAATTGATAAGTGCTATTGTTTGCCTCTTGTCTTTTCCCATTATTGTCTTCTTTTTCATCTTTACTATATAACTTTTTCTCTCTCTCATAATTTAACTGTACTGGTCTTAGAAATGAGATTTAGATTTAAAATTCCAATCCTATACTGAAATAGGTATAGCCAAAATTTGTTATGTTGAAAAGTAATAAATAAAAATAAATAAAATTGATGCATTTGCAATGAGAAAACTAGGTTACAGAAAATTCATCAAGGCTCTCAGTGACGATGCGAACACTCGCAGTCGCTATGAGTCTCTAGTTTTTTTTTTTTTTTTTTTTTTTTTTTTTTTTGGCGGTGAGGTTGGGTTAAAAATGCCTTCGCACCATATAGTAACCGTCGCTACTACGTGTGTGGTGATTCCACTAAAAATATCCCTCCTCTTCTCTTGAATTTTTCCCTCCACCCCGGGACTGCTTCCGCATTGCTTCGAGGTAGAGGGCCAAGACGGCGTCCTAAAAAGGACACTTACTTACTCACCCTGCGTCCAGGGTCGCCTGTTTTGAGAAACCTATGCTAAGTGCTCTTCAACGTAAGTTTCCATTTCACGCTTCTTTCTTCTTCCATTTTTCTTCGTCTATCATCATTTTCTCAATAATTTCTTCAGGTGTAAATACACCAATAGCTCGCTGCAGACCTGTTCTCTCTACGTTCCACCTCTCGCATTTAAAGAAGGTGTGTTCCGCATCATCATACTCATTATCTCCATATATGCAGTTTGGTTGGCTCACTTTTCCCATTCGCCACAGATACTTACGAAAGGACCCATGTCCGGACAAAAACTGTGTGAGGTAATAGTTAACCTCACCGTGCTTTCTTTCTACCCACTTTTTTAGATTGGGTATTAGTCTCGCTGTCCACCTACCATACCTCTCAGTGTTCCATCTTGCTTGCCAAAGTATGAGTGTTTGAACTCTATTATCGGAGAAGTATGGTACTGGGATTCCTGTGGTTCTTGCCTCCCATCTCCGTTTACGCTCTTGTGCTAGAATATCTATAGGGATGGTTCCGCTGATAACTAACACCGCTGCTTCAGATACTGTTCTGTATGACGAAGCCACTCTGAGAGCACAGGTGCGTTGCACAGATTGCAGAATTTTTCGCCGGCATTGCACCTTCAGCGAATCTGCCCATATTTCGCATCCGTATAAGAGAATCGAGTTCGTCGTTTCCATTAAAAGTTTGCGCTTGTTCTGCGTTGGACCTCCAAGGTTTGCCATGAGCTTACTTAACATGCCGCTTACTTTGGCAGCTCTTGTGGCAGCATGGTTTATATGCGCCCAGTAGGTTAGCCTTGTGTCTAATTGCACTCCTAGGTACTTGACCACTCTTTTTGTGGATAAAGTGGCATCAAGTACTTGTATGTCTACTTCTAATGGGATACGTCTGTTCGTTAGAAGGATTAGCTCTGTTTTCTCTGTTTTTCTCTGTTTAATCCATGGTCTTCTAGCCATGTCTGGACTCGGATCATCACCTGATTTAACTTTCTTTTGGCTTCGTCGGTGTTTCGGGCGTTTATTATAGCTGCAATGTCATCTGCGTATCCCACTAAATGCACATCCTCAGGCATCTCTATTCGAAGGATTTCATCGTAGCTTATATTCCAGAGTTCGGGGCCAAGTATTGATCCTTGAGCCGCACCTGCTGTTATTTGTTTAGTCTTACACCCTTCTCGCGTTTCGTATAAGAGCACGCGATTACTGAGATAGCTACGAATAATCTTCAATAGATTATTCGGGATCCTGAACGTTACCTTTAAGGCTTCAATTACGTCGTTCCATCTTAAACTGTTGAAAGCATTTCTAATATCCAGTGTGGCTAGTAATACTAAGCGTTTGGAGTATCGATTACCCGCCTGGGCATGTTCTACGCTAGCTATTACATCTTGGATGGCTCCTAAGGTGGATCTGCCACTTCTAAAACCATGCTGCCTGTCGGAGAGGCCGCCACTGTTCTCTACGGCTTCGCTAAGCCTATGCTTTATCAGTTTCTCAAAGAGTTTTCCTGCGCTATCCAGCATACATAACGGTCTATAAGAGGACGCTAATGTTGGGTCTCCCTTCCCCTTACTGATTAGTACCAGTTTTTGTTTTTTCCATATTTCTGGAAAAATTCCTTCTTTTAGGCATGCGTTGTACATGTTTAGCAGCAAAAGAGGGCGTTCGATTGCCAATAGTTTCAATATTTCTGCAACTATGCCATCAGGTCCTGGCGCTTTATTGCATTTCATTGCTTTTGCTTTTGCTTATGAGTCTCTAGTAAAACAGGTACACAGGTGTCCAAGTTCACTGTTTTTGTGTTTTTGTTTATATGGGACTGGTTTCCGATGCATTTTTGTGCGCTGAATACGACTCTGGGATCCAAAAGTGCCCATTACGTTACTGTTTTGACAAAACTGGGGTTAAAACTCCATAAAAACATTTTTTGGGTGTTTCTACCACGACTTTTCGCAAAAATCTGACGATCTAGAGACTTTAACCCATAAAATAAAAACTCTTTTCAAACTCTTTAAGATCCCGTGATTACTATAGAATTGCAAATTATTATTATTATTATTATTTATAGAGGATAAATGCAATATAACCCTAATTTAATTAAATTATTAATATTAGGAAAATAGGGTCGCTGATTAAAAATCCGATGCCATTTTTTCCAAATTTAAAATGGGGGCAATGAAATCTCAAGATGTGCGGTTTGCTGACTTTAGTTAAACTTTCTGACTTTGCCTCCACCATATTGAATTCCAAAACCACGACTTGGTGGACACTTTAAGGTCACAGAATAGTGTTCAGCAGATAAAAATACATACTATTCCAGTCCCATACCAAGAAAAAAACCGTGTAGAACTGTGTAATTTATTTAAACCGTTTCGGAGTAAATTTTGTTGTGTGTAATTGTGGAAATAAGCGTAGAAAATGTATTTCAAAATTTAGGATCTAAAAGTTGGAGTCACAAAGGAAGGATAATTTAGATACATACATACATATGCACTGAATTTCAATCAGTTCTCGAAGCAATTTTTTATTATCCCTTCATAACTTTGTGGCTATTTATTAAATACGTCATATCCAGGGTTCAAAAAATTAGGGCTGCACGCCTTACTCGAGAGAATATTTGAACCATTGTCTCCCAACTGAGGCTAAGATTGACGCGTAATGTGTACTAAATTATGTACTTACATATGTATATGCAATAAGACTGACTTGAAAAAAACATTTTTTTTTTGATTTCCCACGAATTTTTGTATCTCTAAAATTCTACTTCTGAATTTTCTATTATTCGAAACACTACTGTAAGTCTTATAGGCTAGACAGACTTTGGCGTTAATCCGGATTTATGACTGAATTCGAAATTATCTTAATTCTTAATCGCGGATAGACAAATATACTTAATTCTCATAATTTAAGCAGATTAGGGGAAATTTCGATGACAACATTACCGAAAAATTACAGTTAATATCAATTGTGAATGAAAAATAATGAAACTTTTAAAGTAAAGAGCAAGAAAGACTAGATGCGATGCACTAACACGTTCGAAGCTATATTGATTTGATAGCAGTTTGAGAAATAGCAATTTCAGATTTTTTTAAATAAATAATTATTTTTTAGTATCTTCTCTTCTTCTTAATTGGCGCGATAACCGCTTACGCGATTTTGGCCGAGTGTAACAAAGCGCGCCAGTCGTTTCCTTCTCGTGCTAACCGGTGCCAGTGAGACAAACCAAGTGAAGCCAAGTCCTTCTCCACCTGATCTTTCCCACGTAGAGGAGGCCGTCGTCTTCCTCTACCCCTTACCACCAGCTGGTACCGTAAAGCTCATACAGCTTATCGTTCCATCTCCTGCGATATTCGTCGTTGCCAACGTGGAAAGGTTAAAAATCTTGCCCAGAATCTTTCTCTTAAGCACTCCACGCGTCGCTTTATCGGATGTTGTGATCGTCCACGCTTCTGCGCCGTTCGTTAGGACGGTCATGATGAGAGCCTTGTAGGGCGTTCGTTTTGTTGTTTCTTAGTATCAGGGTAGCTAATACCCATATTTGTTGCCTATTGCCCATCTTTTACAATTATCCAATAAGCAAATCAGCCGTTTACTAATCCGCGTAACGAGCATCAGTCACACTACAATTTTAATCAGATTTAACTGTGCCGGTAGTCTCGATTAACACCGTCGTTTGTTTAGTCTATTATTCGCACAACTGTGTTAGGACCTGTTTCTCTTTCTCGTTCTCTTTTTCGATATCGATATTTTCATTCTAAAAAAGCTTAAATCCTAAAATACGTGCACGTGAAAAAATAGAATAAATTTCTTTGCTAATCTTCTTAACATTTATTGGAAAATCACTTTTGATGCAAACGATTACTGATTTGCTTACACAAGCGAGAGGTACTGCATTCGAAAGAGAAGGCATTACGCTAAACAACCGGCCTTTCCTGCCATTTAGCTGGTGCGTGTGTCAACTATAGCAGCATCAGTCAAGGTGTATTGGTGGGGACCCAATTCTCAAATTCAGTGACAAATTGTTTGGTTCTTCCCAATTCTCGTCGATGCGCTATTTATTTAATAGTTGCGTCTCGTATATGTATTAAAATTTAGGAATAGTAAGTTTGATATTTTTAAACCCAAACAAAAGTTATTCCATAAGTTTCGTGTAAGAATTTCTTCAGTTTTGTGTATGTATTTGGAAAAATTAAGAGCTATGGGAGCAACATAGGAAAGGCTACACCGCCTTAAAGTATGCATTATTAAACACGACGTGTACGTAGTACTTAATAACTTCTTTGCCTCAAGGGTAATTGAAGAAAGAGAAGTGTTGTAAATAGATGCCGTTAGATACGCCCATTAATAGGCCAACCTTGAAAAGCGATTAACTTAATCACAACATTTGTTTTGCTTATAGCAAGATAAACCAAAATAAATAAAAAAGATTAGGAAAAATTTACAAACAGACGTTTGCTTAATGTTTTTGTTGAGTTGATTTTGGTGAGTATGGAGCTACAACTGGCAAGGTTACGTTTTCGGTAATGTTTATGTCAATTGAGTAACGTAGAATTGAGTCCTTGAGCCGTCGCTTGTTTAACTAGATTTAACACTTGTTGAGGTGGAGGAAACGGAATATTTATGAATTTGGAGCTAAGCGACTATCCATTAATTAAATATTTACTTTTTATTTCTGCTACCTCTGTTGTCTGCGCTTTATTTGTTTATCCTTTTCTCGTTCGGTGGTCATTCAATGACAATTTAAGGACGTACGTAACATAATTAAGCTGTCAATCATTACGTATGCATGTATATGTGTGACATATGTATGTCAATGCATATTTTTCTTTGGTTGCTGGAAAGAACAGATTCTTTGATTTTTTACTGTTATGACAATACAGCTCTTAGTGAAATAGTGGCATTTCACGTAAGGTATTTGGGGCCATACCTAGTAGCGGTGATCACGTGCAGCCTGCGCTCGCTTAAACCATCTTTAGTTGGAAAGAGTTTATGAAAAGCTGAAAAAATCGATATCCGATAATAGTAGGGTTTCAGCTCTATACGCAAACGATACGTACTGGGCTCTCTACAGCCAATCTTTTCTGCAACTATGTAAATCTACTTCCTAGGGTTTATTAAAATACTCTTTTATGTCACTGAAGCATCGCAAATGCTAGGAGTCAAAGTTTAGTAAAAAAGTAAGGATGGTTCCTTGGGTAGAAGACCCCGCAAGTGAGAAAGTTATTGTCTGTTATTCATTTAGGAGTGATCAGAAAAGATTATTTTGCATACGAAAGGTATGTTTTCAAAAGTCCGCCATTTTGTTATTTTTCAAAAAAAATGTCTCACACCTGCCAAAATGACAAGCCTGCAGAAACATAATCAGTTTAACTTTTTCGTTTCAGATGTCCTGAAGAGCCAAAATCCTGTTGACAATCCACCTATCTTTTTTTAAGACGCTTACTTTGGTGCCACCCTACTACAAAAAATATATCAAAGAAAAAAAATTGTTTTTGTATACTTTTATAATATCTATAAAAAAAGAGTATTTGACCAGACTACGTCCTTAAGCTGCTCAAAATATCTGTTTGGGAGGCGCATTATGGGAGAACACTTGGGAGTGTTACCTACTGCACGACACAAAAATCAATATCACGGTGAGTACGGAGGGGAGTTTTGAATCCACAGTTAGAAAATTAAGTCTTAATAGCGAAACCTTCACTAACGTACTGATGCTGATTGAGCTGATCTAAGGCTACTTGGCTAATCTAAGGCTTTGCAACCAAAGCGATCATAGGATGCTTGCTTCCTACATTTAGACTTACAAAAGAACCAAACACGTAAAACTCATCGCTGTTGCTGTAAGAAAGTCCTGTGAAAGAACTTGTGTGGGCAATGGGATCACATTTCTTGATCTCTGAGCCGGAGTGTGTAAAGTGTTTAGAAATTTTGACCAATTTTGTCAAGGCGGTTCCCAGAATGTTTTAGGACCGAACCTACTTTCTGTAAGACGACGGGGAGACTAATTTCTAGAGCGTACTTAAATTGAAGAGGGATAACGATATATTGGAGAATGTAAGTATATTTTATTATTTCTTTATAAAATTCAGTTCAAGAACTTCAGTATTCCTGAGGTAAAATTTTATACAGTTTTGTGTCCGAAATTTTAGGCTCCTCATACGTTTGTGCCTGAACTTTTACACTCGGATGATAAGATACTTTTATACCAATTTCTAGCGAAAATAATGCTATCATTGAAGATATGTTAAAATTTAAGGAACATATTTTTATCATTTTTGTTTTTGTGTGCTATTTGCCAGTTCTACAGTTTTTTGTCCAGAAAGCTCTGGAACGCAATTATTTTTCGAATTATATGTACATATATGATCGGTTTACACCACTAAAACCAAAATTCTTCCTATTACACGAATTTTCATAATAATAGCCGTACTCTTGCCCTACACATTATGTGTACTAACTTCTTCGTAGCAGCAACACAAGTGAAAATAATGCTATACTCGCTACTGCTCTGAACTTGAACAGATGAAGAGTAGAGCGGGTAGCGCAAAACACCGGAATTGACTACTTTGCTCCGCTTTAAGCTACGTTTCGTTACTGCTCAGAGCAGTAGTAAGAAAAATTTAAGTGTACAAAAAAGTCAGATATGTACATATGTAGGTGTTTCACAGTTGTCGTTAGTATCGTATTGACTTATGTCGTAAAGCTTCTAATGGCTAAATAAATGTTTAGAAGGCTTGAAACCGCAACCAATAACTTTTTAACTCAGCTGAAAGCTCGATGCTAGTGCTTCGTTTTATGAATTCATGTAACAGCTCCTCCTTCATGGCCGAGCTCCTCCTCCTATTTGTGGTGTGCGTCTTGATGTTGTCCCACAAATGGAGGGACCTACAGTTTCAAGCCGACTCCGAACGGCAGATATCATGGCAGAAATACACTCGGAGGTTTGCCATTGCCTGTCGTGGGCCTACCGCTTAAGAAAAATTTGTTTCTTATTTTTGGTATTTCATCGAGTTTCGAAACTACGTTCTCTCTGAATTCCGAATGCTAGTCACGCACCAACCCTTTCGGCTACGGCGGCCGTAGATAAATAAAAATATGACGTGTACGATACCTTGCAAAGCTTTTAAACATATTTTCAGCAATTTAAAGTTTACGACGTACAACAATATGACACTTAGGACACCATTTTGGATGTCCTACGAGTATTATTTTCGATACAATAACAGCGTACTTAAATTCTAACAAAGGAATTACAAGCTATAAAATAAATATAATAGATACATACATATATACTTATAGATAAAATATAAAAACAAAACAAAAAAAAAACAAGTCTGCTCCGAAAGAGTTTAAAGGCTGCAAGATATGACAATACATCAATACATCACACAATATTAAGTATCAAACTTTTTGTTGCTGCTTTGCTTTGAAGTAACAGGTATTTTGATTATTTTTCAGAGAATTTGTTAAAGTACCCTCGGGTGCATTCTTAAATTTTGAAAGAGCTTTCAACACCATTGCTCCTTGATGGCAATTGAGTGTTGTTTTACAGGTACGCACCTCAGAAGGTACTACGCAATAGTTCTAAGAGAGAAGTGTACTTAAGTGTTCGTATTTTAACTAGTATCAAGCTTAATAATTAATCCACCTGAAATACCGAAACATTTGTTTAGGTGAGATTGGAAAATTTTTGTAGTGAAAACCTGGTCATATATTTGGAAAATTTACAGTTTGTTTAACAACAATCATAAATTCAATTGTATGAGTAGTTGCAGGTTAATTGATTCGCTTCGATGTTTACCGAATCATAAGCTTTGGGTCTAATAACCCCAATTAGTTGCAAGCTTGTAATTTTGTTCTTACTTCAGTATATTTTTATTATTTGTATTTTGCGTTGTTATTTAAGTAGAATTTGTGAGTCAAAATAATAAAAAAACCATTCTGAGACAGGTTAATATTGATAGTTTTTTTTTTATTTAAGTATATCGATAATGGAAACTTCCATGTAATGTAATTAATTAAGATGACAAGTACTCGAATGTATGTATGTATGCAGAATTATATGTATGTATGTATTTATGTTCGTTTGTTCTTGGCCGGCAGGCATTAAATTCATAAAATTTCGATAAATTCGGTGTTCATTAGAGTTGGTCGAAAAAAAGTTCGAAAAAAACTCCATACAATATTCTCGTGAAAGCGCATTTTCTGGGTTGAAGAATAACATCTAAAATAAATAAATATAAATAATTGCGCTTAGACTTCTGTTAGAATTTTGGCCGAGCTTTTCCTCCTATTTGTGGCGTGCGTCTTGATGTTGTTCCACAAATAGAGGGGGCTACAGTTTTAAGCCGACTTCGAACGGCAATGGCGACCGCTATTAAAAAAGACTTTTTCTATAATTTTGCTGTTTCATGCACAGAGATTCAAACCTACGCGATCTTGAATGTTAGTCACGCACCAATCCATTCGGCTACGGCAGTCGAATAACATCTACCCTTTGGTAAATTGCACCACAGCATTGCACAGTAATCGGCGAGACTCAGGCAAGGACGTTGTTGGATACACTATATCTACCACAGTGGAAGATCTTGTGAATCAGCTCTACTGGATCTTGTAACTAAGATAGAAGTGAGGTTGGAAGCAAAGGACTTTATTGGGGGTTTTTGCTGATATTGAGTTGAATTTTTATCTCTGACTCTATGAGATCGAAATTAAAGCCATCAACATTTTTTTAAGATCATAAATTTTTTGAAAAAAAATTTAATTTAGTAGGGTTCAACTCTGAGTACAAGATTTCTATAGTCAATTAAAACTTCCGAAATAAATAACCACTTAGAATGTTTTTGTTTTGTTTCGAGGATAAGCCTTCAATTGAACAAATTTTTCCAAACTTTGTTTTTGTATGGGCACAGATCCGGCCTAGTGTATGTGTGTGATTAGTGCATAAGCATTTGAATTTTCTGTTTGTAAATACAGAAAATACGGAATACATAGAAATAAATAAAATAGCTGCATACTTCTTCTCGCAGTTATTAGCATGCATGTACATATGTATACGTATGTAAATATGTTTGCTTTACCAACTTGGTAAACATACAATCAACTAATTATCCTGATATGATCACTTTTCTACACAATTTTTATTGGATTTATTGAAGTAAGAGTTCGGCGTCGAATCCATTATGCTACTACTGTACAATTCTACGCCCAATTAACAGCGCACGTTTTACTTTAAACATGAATATCCATGCATACATACATATCACCTAAGCAGTTCTGCATGTACTTATATTTACTTATGCATTACATACATACACGTAGGCATTTTAGTCAATAACCGATGCGGCGTTGAGCAACCTCTTTCAAATGCGACGCCGCCGCTGCTGATAGCCAATGACAGTTTATGCACAGAATTTTTATTCGAATTAAAAAATTACCTTGTAACACGAATGCTCTATATGCATATCCTCACTTGACCGCTCTAGAGAAATAACACAAAAAGTTAAACAATATACCAGCATTTGTAGATTTTTGCCGTTGTGTTTGTGTGGGTGTGTGATTTTTAGAGCAATAGACTCTATCACAGCTACTTTCGCTGGCGCTCCCGTGTGAAATTTATGCTTGCAAAATCCATCGGCTACAAAACACCTGTTTTCTTCCCCTCCCGTCTTCTGGCAGGGTTCAACTGCTATCTTGATAAACATTGTTTTTACATTATAGTTCTTGTTTTTGCTTTGGTCGCTTGATTATTGTCATTTTCAATGGTTTATTACTGCTCCTGCTTTGCATTTATTTGCTTTCCAGGCTTCCTCCATACCATTTCTATTCTATTTAATTCTGTTTTCGTTTGGATTTAGTCGCTTGATTATTCTATGTACATATGTATTTGTACAGCCTGTTCGTGTGATTCTAAAGCATGGCAATTTTCATGTTCGGTTGTGTGTCAGTAAATAACTATTGTCCTACGCCTGACCGAATACAATTATATTGACTTACTGTTGTTGGTATCCTTGTTCACTAATGTATGTATGTGTGCACATACCTATACCTGTACATATATATATATACATATATATGTATGTGTATATACTATGATACTGATTTTGCAGTGGTCAGCATTTAGCGGCGCTTTATCGTCCTTTTTATTATTGCCACATTATTATTCTTGTTGTTGTGGTAGTGGCGGTTTTTTATGTTCTTTCGCCACTTTACTTTTAGCAATTTATTGATTTTAATTGTGCTATTCATTGAATTTACTTACGTGAGTGGACATTTCGTGGGAATTGTGTGAAACTTTTGCAATTTTTGTCGGTTCACTAAATTTTTGAGCCTTATTAAGTTTCCGTTGAATTCGTAGTAAATGTTACAGGAATAGTGAACACTATTATTATTATATTATCATTATTATGGGGGCTTATTACACTGCACGCACTTCTGGTGTGGTCTATAGTGCTTGGCTCTATACTTCGTAGCAAAATTATGAGACTGTTCAAATATTTTCTCTTACTGTAGGGTAGTAAGTACATATTTTAAGGAAACTTTCTTCTGCAAAACTTGAGTATTGGCAATAAATATTATTCTCCAGCAACTGTATAACCATAATAGTAAAGCTTTGGAAAGGGAGGATGGTTCCATGTGTAGAAGTCCACGCAAGTGGGGAAAGTTACTGATCGCCATTCACTTGGCAGTGGCCAGGACGATTCTTCTACATATGGTTCAGGCAGCTCACAACGTCAGCTCCACGTATCCTCTGGGTAGCTTCCGAACACCCGTTCGGGAGTGAGCTAACGTGAGAAGGCGAAGCATTCCAGGATAGCTGGTTGTGAAAAGAACTGCAAAGCCTTTACTGGTGACGACCCCTGATGACGACACCTGCAAACGAAATAAGGAATATGATTTGAGGGCATGCACCTGGAATGTCCGGTCCCTTAATGGGGAAGGTTTCTCTGCCCGGCTGGTTGATGTCCTCGTGAGAGTAAAGGCTGACATCACTGCCATCCAAGAGATGCGATGGACGGGGCAAGGTAAGAAAACCATAGGACCTTGCGACGTCTACTACAGCTGCCATGTAAAGGAGCGCAAATTCGGTGTCGGATTTGTTGTGGGAGAGAGACTTCGTCGCCAAGTACTCTCGTTCCCTCCGGTGGACGAGCGTCTAGCAATAATCAGCATCAAAGCGCGATTTTTTAACATCTCGCTAATTTGCGCCCACGCCCCGACGGAAGAGAAGGACGATGCGACCAAAGATTCCTTCTATGAGCGCTGCCCCCGCCATGACATAAAATCGTGCTTGGCGACTTCAACGCCAGGGTGGGCAAGGAGGGAATTTTTGGTCCCACAGTCGGAAAATTCAGCCTGCACAACGAAACATCCGGTAACGGACAGAGGCTGATCGACTTCGCCGGGCCCGAAACATAGTAGTCTGCAGCACCAGATTCCAGCATAAAAAGATATACCAAGCTACCTGGCTGTCTCCTGATCGAAAAACGCGGAACCAGATCGATCACGTTGTGATAGATGGAAGACACGCTTCTACTGTATTAGATGTACTTACGATCCGAGGACCCAACATCGCAACTCTGTGCAGCAAAAAACTTACATCTACCTACGCAATGAATGTTCAACATCGAAATCCTGCAATCACAATAGACAGCCAGAAGATTCGCCACTCGACTCTCACTCCTGCTCTCAGAGGCCACTGCCCAACAAACCGGCATGCACGAGCAATGGAGCAACATTTCTCGTTCTCTACGTACCGTCGCCGAAGAAGAAATCGGATACCGGCGAGCCCGAAAAAACAATTGGTACGACGAGGAATGTCATGCTGCCGCTGAAAGAAAGGATGCCGCCTATAGAGCCACGCTGCGATCGGGCGCAACCCGAGCCATGTGGGATCGCTACAGAGAGCTAAAACAGGAAGAGAGGCGTATTATCCGAAAGAAGAAACGTGGGGACAAAATACGTGAGTGCGAAGAGCTTAAGATGCTGGCCAACAGGAACAACGCCCGAAGATTCTACCAGAAAGTTCGGCGGCTTACAGAAGGTTTTAAGACCGGGGCGTTTTCCTGTAAGAACAAAGACGGCGAACTGGTGACTTGACGTACAGAGCAATCTTAAATTATGGAGGGAACACTTCTCGAACCTGTTAAACAGTGACAGCTGCGCATGTCCCAGAGAATGTGAAGATCCCGATACCCCAATCGCTGACGACGGAATTGTTGGCTAAAGAATAACAAAGCCGCGGGCTCCGACGGACTGCCGGCTGAGCTATTCAAACATGGCGGCGAGGAGTTGGTAAGTTGCATGCATCAGCTTCTATGCAAAATATGGTCGGATGCATGCCTGCCGATTGGAATTTAAGTATGCTCTGCCCAATCCATAAGAAGGGTGGCCCTGCAATTTGTGCCAATTACCGCGGGATTAGTCTTCTAAATATCGCCTATAAGGTTCTAGCGAGCGTATTGTGTGAAAGGCTGAAGCCCACCGTCAACCAACGGATTGGACCTTATCAGTGTGGCTTTAGACCTGGAAAGTCTACCATCGACCAAATATTTACAATACGCCAAATCTTGGAAAAGACCCACGAAAGAAGAATCGACACACACCATCTTTTCGTCGATTTCAAAGCTGCATTCGACAGTACAGAAAGGATTTACTTGTATGCCGCGATGTCTGAATTTGGTATCTCCACAAAACTAATACGGCTATGCAAGATGACGTTGCTCAACACCGGTCCAAGCAGCGCCGTCAGAATTGGGAAGGACCTGTCCGAGCCGTTTGATACCAAACGAGGTTTCAGACAGGGTGACTCGCTGTCGTGTGACTTCTTTAACCTGATGTTGGAGAGCATCGAACGAGCCGCAGAACTTAATCGCTCAGGCACAATATTTTATAAGAGCGTACAATTGTTAGCGTATGCCGATGATATCGATATCATTGATCTTAACAACCGCGCGGTTAGTTCTGCCTTCTCCAAATTGGATAAAGAGGCAAAGCGAATGGGTTTGGTGATGAACGAGGACAAAACAAACAGTCGGCGCACTCGCGTATCGGCACCCACGTCACTGTAGACAGTTATAATTTCGAGGTTGTAAAAGACTTCGTGTATTTAGGAACCAGCATTAACACCGATAACAATGTCAGCCTTGAAATCCAACGTAGAATCTCTCTTGCCAACAAGTGCTACTTTGGACTAAGTAGGCAACTGAGCAGTAAAGTCCTCTCTCGACGAACAAAATTAACATAAAATTTAAAATTAATATAAAATTAACGTATGGCGCAGAGCTTGGACAAGGACAACATCCGATGAGGCGACGCTTGGAGTGTTCGAGAGAAAGATTCTGCGTAAGATTTTTGGACCTTTGCACGTTGGCAACGGCGAATATCGCAGACGATGGAACGCTGAGCTGTATGAGCTTTACGACGACAAAGACATAGCGCAGCGAATAAAGATCCAGCGGCTACGTTGGCTGGGTCATGTCGTCCGAATGGATACAAACGCTCCGGCTTTGAAAGTATTCGATGCGGTACCAGCTGGTGGTAGCAAAGGAAGAGGAAGGCCTCCTCTGCGTTGGAAAGATCAGGTGGAGGAGGACTTGGCTTCACTTGGTGTGTCCAACTGGCGTCGGTTAGCACGAGAAAGAAACGACTAGCGCACTTTGTTAAGCTCGGCCAAAATAGCGTAAGCGGTTATCGCGCCAATTAAGAAGAAGAAGAAAGCTTTGGAAAGTGCACATGAAAATGAGTTGTTTCAAAATTATTAAACGCCTACTCCTCCTGTGAGCTTTGGTTTATTAACGGCAGAGATTTTACTTTATGCCTGTATAATTTTACATTAAGGTTATGATTAATAAATTAATTTAAAAATTGCTAAAGGAAAATTGTCGACGAAGAAGGAATGAACTTTTGGCCTAACTTGTGAATGATTAGTTAATCACTTTGTCGAGAGCTGTGTGGTAATATTACTTTTTATGTTCGGAAACTTAAATATGTACATATATTCATATATGTATAAGCATATATAATATAACTGGCGCATACTATCCATTGTCGATCACTCAAAGCTTCTCCTTGAATTTGTGGGATGCGTCTTAATGTTTTCCACATATGGAGGAACCTACAGTTTTATGCCGCCCCGGATAAGCAGATGGTTTTTTATAAGCGCCGTTTTGATGTCATTATGATACCTCCAACAGGCAGATATCTACAGCAAGCCAGAGTTGTTGTTGCAATGGCGAAGATTGGTGGGATTTAGGTTGGTAGACTGTCCAATGCTGTCGAAGTAAGGATCTCCCAGTGACCTTAATCGTCTAGGTGTCAGGATATCAACAGTCTTCTTCTCAGAAAGGTCCCCACAGCTTCTGCAATGGGGGTTAAATCGTAAAATTAGCTTTTCCGCGTGTGTGCCGATCATCCAGTAAAAACAGCTATGAGTTTGGAAATTGAATGGCGTCCCCAGGACTTTGTGAATCCTCCTCCTATTGTACGGGGGTAAAGCGTTTTAGAAATAGCACATAAAGAAATGGAGTTTTACCTTTTCTGCGCTTTCCTAAGAAATAAGTTGTGCCATTCCCCTTCAACAACACTCAGGGGAATGCCGATGACCGGGTAGAAGGTCACTGATACCAATTCAGTCTCCTTCTCTTTACAGGTCCCCTGATTCCAACCCTGTTGAAAATGTTTGAGCAATAGTTAAGCAGAAATTAAAAGGAAAACAAATACGGACGGTTAAACTGTTATCAAGGAAAATTTGGCTGACTTGGAGCCGATTACCCCAACAATTTGCGTAGAAATTAACATAAAGTAAAATTCGAAAATGTGAAGCCCTTATGACTGATGGCTATAATATTTTATTGAATATATCGCGTATAATAAATATTATAAGTCCATACACTGCAGTTTGGTAGAGACAAATTGGTTTAATAGTTTCTAGTTATGGCGGTCACGTTTCCATTAGGCAGACCGTAAAATAAAAATCCAGACAATCAATCCACTTACGTCAAATGCTTGAAGCGCTCCTGTAACTTGGAGAAAGTATCAAGTTCAAGCAAAGCAACTGCAACAAAAATTCAATGAAAATCGCCTATTTTATTTTAAATAAGTTATTGTGCTCTCTTTTGAATAAGAGTTACTTTGAACTAAGTTGGCAATTAAGTAGTAATGTCCTCTCTCGACGAACAAGACTAACACTTTATAAGGCTCTCATCATGCCTGTATTATCGAATGGCGCAGAATGTTGGGCGCTAACAATATAAACAAATAAAGATTCAGCGGCTACGTTGGCTGGGTCATGTCGTCCGAATGGATACAAACGCTCCGGTTCTGAAAGTATTCGATGCGATACCAGCTGCTGGTAGCAGAGGAAGAGGAAGGCCTTCTTTGCGTTGGAAAGATTAGGTGGAGAAGGACTTGGCTTTATTTGGTGCATCCAATTGGCACCGTTTGGCACGAGAAAGGGCTCATTGCTCCGTTAGTTAAACTTCAGAGAACCTGAGAATAACGAGAGGTAGTTCGCCTTCTGAATAATTCAATTAACGCTTTTGGAAAGAGTTACTTTCATTGCTCCCATACGTAATCTACGCCGGGGTCAATATTCTAAGTTGGAATTCTAAAGTCACATTAAGGCACATTTTTTTCTTTGACTAGAGTTAAGTGCTGTTCCTGATTTGGAACGTTCGCTGTTATTTTTAAATAACATTAAGGGGTTACACACGTCCAGAATTTTCAAAAACTAGATTTTTTTAACAGATTATTATTCTTTACAGTTTTAGGCGTATTTCTGTGGAAGACGATTGTAAAAATTCCCCATAAATACAAAGTTATGGTAGAAAATGAGAGAGTTTGATGCACACAAGTAGCTGCCCTTCGTTTGAGGCAATTGAAAGTTTAAACTCGTTTTCCTCAGAACTACTTTTTCCGGGACGGTCTGAATGATAACTCATACAGTTTTTAATATTTTTTCATGCGATTTTTTTTTTTTTAATATTCGAAAGTGTTTTCTCTATAGTGTGTCCAGCCGGATTTTTGATATTTTTATTAAAAAATTTTGTAAACATAATTAAGGTGTGACATTTATGACATAAACGCATACTTTTTTTAAGTGCAGCAAATTGCAAAATTTTTCGAAATTTAAAAATCCGGCTCGACAGACTATAACTACAACTTTAATTTACAAGCATTTTTTACTTTTTACAGATCTATCAACATTTCAAGGAGAAATGATGCAGACCGTGGAGCAACTGTTTTTTCATTGTACTTTGGGTCATGTAATTTTTTATATACTAATTTTTGTGAAGAAAAATTAAAATAAATTTGTTTATAAAGTTTAAGTACTGATAAACAATGTATAAACTTTTTTATATATATTTCTATTGTTATCCCTTCTGAAAACAGTTTTTCTTTTAGAGCATTTTTGGCGCTGCTGGACGTATGCAACGCCTTAAGTAGTTGTGTTCTGCAGTCTGTAAGAATTTTGTTCATTTGACTAAATAAATAAACATATATTTTTATATATTTTTTGCAAACATTAAGAAATAAGTTTTCAAGTGCCAATTTTAAAATATTTGGTTATGTTTCGTGAAACAGATAATAGCACATTTCAACGAATTCAACATGAGTTGTTTTGCGCGAAAGGTGCATACTAAACTAATCTGCATTCTAGTAAAATTCCACCATCCATTACTATTAAAAATGAGGAAATTTTCAATATTGGCTGTGCTAAAATCATAGTTTCAAAGAATTGATGCAAATAAAAATGATTGAGTTAATAGAAAAAATACGCCATTGACTCTTCTTGTCAAGCATAGACCTAAATAACAGAAATAAAAATAACAACAAAGAGGAAATACCGTTGAAGTACTTCAACTTTTGTAAAAACCCGACCAGCATCGAATAACAAGGTGCGGCAAAATAATTCACCCGAATCACCGAAGATATTTTTGCAAATGGCGTTTTACGTCAACCATATTTGGCAGTTGTGAACAAGACAGCTGCAGGATACAAACAAACACGCAATGGAGTGCGCAAAGATCAAAATATAGATCTCCATCGCCCAAATAATTTTTTTATTTAATAAAAAAGCTATTCAAAAACAAAATTGGATGAGTAGACAGCGACAGTTTAAGTAAAAGTCTTGAATCGATATTCCTTCGGTACGATGGTCGTTTCAAAAGTCCGTGCAAACTATGAGAAAGCTGGCACTACTGGCGCGTATCGAGGTTATGTTTAGTTAGAAGCATCTCTTGGAAGAACACACACCAAATTTCAGCCACATCGGCCTATTTATTAGTGGTTTCCCCCCAACTAATTAAGTTGTTTTTGTTTTTACATGGACTTTCAAACGATAATCAATAAATATTGAATAACTATGTATGCCATGTTTTCTGAGTATACTCGAGTATCTCTACGACATTTATGGAGTTCCTTTTTCATATTTCTTCTTAACGTTTGCATATTCCAAGTTGTTTTTGTTGCTTTTAGAATAGCTACCGTCTTTCTATCAATGAAATCAAAGTTCTAAACTTTGCACAAAATTCTTTTATTTGAAAGAAAATGTAAAAAAAAACGTAATAATCAGCGCGATTTTTGAGCGACTTCAAACTTACACTTGAATGGGCTTTAAACTGTTTACCAGAAGTTTTCTAAATATTCTGATTTATATTTAATAGTAAATATTCATTTAAAAAGCTAAAAAAATTGATGATCATTTTTCGAAATTTGTTAAAATTTTGTGAGCTTCGCACAAAGTGTGGAGCTTTGAATAGTAAAAAGTAACGATACAAATTTAGCATGAAAAAGTTGAAGTTACTTACATAATGAGCTGAACACAACACAACATTTTATACATATTATATAAGTAACTATATATTATATGTAATATATGTTTGAGGCCATCGCCAAGGTATTTAGTGGCTCAAGAGCCATAAAGAGTATTCTTTTACTGCTATGAAATGCTTTTAATATTGAATATAAAAATCCCTTTCCGTCAAGCCAAAACGCCTTTCAAAGCCAAGAGGTACGCAACGGTACATCTATAATTGTACCTTTGCATTTGATTGCACACATTGCATAGCCATTAGCTTTCCATCATAAATTTAAAATTAAGCCACAAAACTTACAGAGTAAATATTTGTATTGTATTTAGAAAAAAGTTCAAGTTCAATCAACATCTATTAGAAAATTCCATTGGCGTTCACGTTTATGACACTTTTAACCACTACACGGATATTGGCGGCTATAATTGGATGCGCTTTTCCACTGACGTAATTGCGGAAAATTAGGTGGAACAATAAAATAGAAGCGAAACAAACTTTTAGTATGCGAGAGTGGACGAATTGAAAAATGCTAACGCATTAAAAATTCACACAATAAAAAGTGGCCGTAGTTGCATGTGAGGAATAGGGGAATGCGGGTTTGAACGCACGTATGCACTTGTACGTATGTATGTGCGAACATGGCTATTGACCATTGAGTTGATTACAAAGATCGTATATCAAGGTCCATGTAGGGCAATTAATATGACCCTAGGCATAATATATGACAAATGGCAACAGTGAATATCGACACCAAGGGTTGGCAGAGGTACATACCTACGTACTGTGTTAATCGTCAGTCACAGATGGCACAATTACTTTTTATTGGACGCGCAAAATGTGACCAAAAAAATTTGAATATTTGATTGTGCGAGTAAGCGGATAAAGAAATAAAATAAAAAATATAGAAGAATGAAAGAAATCTACTAAACGCGCCAAGACATGCGAATAATTATTTCATAACGCAAACTTCTTATCGGTTTTACTTCGTCAGTACGTCAACGATTTTTGTGTGTGCCTGTTAAGAATGGAAGTGAGTTGGTTTAGGAGCGAACTGAGTAATGTGGTGTGGATTAAAATATTGTTTAGCTTTGTGAAAGGAGCAATGGGATTGGGGTTAAAAAGTAGCAAGGGCCTTGCTTTGTTATTACCAAGTAGGTCAATTAAATGCGCTAAGCGCCAAAAAGCTAAAAAACAAACCGAAAAAAACATGCGTCACTGTACGAGGGCTGCCTTTTATATTACGTGCTTTTGCAGCACTCCGTGCGATGAGCTGGTATCTTTTAGCATCAACATGCATATAACGTTTCCACTTACGAGCTTTATTTATTCTATTTTCAGTGAGTTGAAAAATTCATCTCACCCAAAAGTTAATCCCATACTCGCAAAATTTTTCGTGGGTTGATTTATCACGTTTTTGGACGTAGATTATCGAGATAGAAGTGTACTGCACAACATACTACGACTTTTAGTGCTGAAGCACCACACTTAGCCACGGTAAAACGCTGGTATAACGAACTCCCATGTGGCCGTCGATCCTTATAGGATGAATTCCTGGTGGCGGAAATAATGCTGTGCGTCAATTTATAACGCAAGACCGTCATACGACATATCGCAAAATAGAGGCATCTTTGGGTATTAGTGGGACCAACATATATTTAATATGGCATGAGCATTTGGACGTCTCGAAAATTTGTTCTCGTTGGATGCGCATAATTTCACAGTTGCCCAAAAATGGATTCGTGCCGAAAAGTAGTGTAAAGAAACGTTGAAGAAATTCAAAGTACGTCTATGACATGGTAACAGCTGACGGATGTTGTATCTATGCACATAAAAATAAATAAATAATTAGCGCGTACACTTCTGTTTGCCTGAACTCCTCCTCCTATTTGTGACGTGCGTATTGATGGTATTCCACAAATAGGGGACCTACAGTTTTATGCTCACTTCAAACGGGAAATGGTTTTTATGAGAAGCTTTTTCATGGCAGAAATGCAATCGAAGCGGCCGAGGAGCGGCCACTATTAGAAACAAATTTTTCTATAATTTTGCTATTTCGTACACGGAGATTCTTACCTACGCATTCCCGAAGGATAGCACCAATCCATTCTGCTAAAGGACCGCATTAGCTGGAAGCAAAACAGCGATCAAGTATATGAGTGTTCCAAGACGAGCTAAATGCAACAAAAGTTGATCGCGAAAGAAGTACCTCAAAGCAAATGGCCGCCTGTTTTCGGAAAATCTGGGCATGGAGCTACTCTACTAATAGAGAAATTTAAGTGATACAAAACCATTTTTTTGACTTTGTGCTATGAAAATTGGTGCAGGCGAATGCAGAAGGAGGAAATTTTTAAAAACAATAAAATCTTTTTTATTACTATTACACTGTGTTTCTACAAGTATTATTGGGCGCAAAATATAAAAGGCAACCCTCGTGTGAGTCGCGGGGTACGGGTCCTTGAGTGTCGAGCCTGTAGAAAGAGAGTTGGAGCGGTGTGGTGAAAGAAACAACTTCAAAAGTAAAGTCTATGCAAAACCAGTTGGTAAAATATGGCCTTTACATACTTACATACCCGTGTTGCTGTGTATGTGTAAGTTAATACACTCGTAAGCTACCCAGAGCTGTTGGAAAATAAAAGTAACAACCTAACCAACTGCTATATCATTTGATAATTTGCATAAATATTGTTACGTGTTTTTCTAAAGGGAAAGACTACTGACTCACGATAATTTCCGCTTATACTTTGTTTAAGAAATTGCGATATATTAATTTTTAATTCTATTTTAAGTAAAAGTGTACACTCAGTGTGTTTTATATTTGTACTTATACACATAGATAATTTTTTATAGCAAAAATACTCACCCAAAAGAAAAATTTTTAATTTGAGTTTTTTTATTTGAAATTATCTTCCTTTGCGAATCCGTTATTTCAGCAATTATACGAGTATTTCACAATTATACAACTATTCACTTAAAAAATATATGAAATTTTTTTTTCAAACACCAAAAATGGCTCATAAATTTCACGGGTTCGTTCGCTTTTCAGAAAAAACAGTTACAAAATTTTTTAACTTGACAACAACAATAAATACTACAATATCACCGTCTACTCTCCGATACGTCAGTCTCCGTCAGGTTGCAAGGCTCAACTAAGTGTTAGTATGGTCGACTAGCAGCGACTAACTCTGGTCAAAACTGGCCTGCGCGTATTCATTTGTTTCTATGTAAATATGTATGTTTGTGCATATTTAAGTGAGAATATTGTACAATACCTTGCCGCCTACCAAGCGTTGACTGACATACCACGGGAAATTGGAGAAAGCAGTAAAATGTGGGCCGCAGGATATGTACGCCTGAAAGTAGGCTTACACAAATTTCACTACGAACAGTTGGAGCAGTTAGTAAGGCTATAATCGCACATGTACATTCATGCATACAATAGATCAGTGTGTGGTTATTCAATTTCTATGTTTTTTTTGTTGTAAGCGTTTTTGTCTTGTTTCTTTGTATATATCCCATTACACGAGTGGTATCCACAGGTATGTTAGTGCACCTTTTTGCATTTCATTCTCAATGAAATTCTTGAGTATTGTAATATTGAGTGCCGCGGGCCGCTCAAAATCAAATACTTTGCGTATACTTCTAACATGTGTATGCACATACATACATATGTATGTATACCCCTACTGCATAAAATTAAATATATATACAAGTGCATGGATAGGAGCCTACTTTTAGTTCCTTCCCTTTTTTTGGCCCTCAAGTGCACTTGCTGCACTTTTGTGGGTATGTTACTTTCATGCTGTAAAAATAAATTGAGTTCTTACTATGTGCCAGTGGGTTGTTTGTTTGCATGTTTGCGAAAATTTACAATATGTCCTCTTGTATGCAGTGAATACCATTTGTTGTTTGAAAATAATAGTTTGTTGGTAGTTTCAGCGGCAACGCCTTTAGGCTGACAGTTGCAAAACTTTGGGCTGTCTATGCAATTATTGGGTGGGGATATGCAATTAATTACTCAAAAAATTAGTAGTTTTGCATATACATATGTGCAAAATTTTTACTAACAGTGCATGAAAGAATAAGCAACTTTCTCTGCTGGCCACAGAAATAAAAATAAATAAAAAATAAAATAAAATGATCGATATATATCCGTTATTGATTAGGTCAAAAGAGGGATATATATCGACTACTGTATTTATTTATTTTTTAATATTTATATTTCTTTAGCCAGCAGAGAAAGTTGCTTACTTTTCCACCAAGTCAAGTTGCATCGGGAACCTGTAAATAAACATTAACTGCTCAGTTTCAGCTATTTTGTTTGTGCAATTGAGATACGTGCACATTTGGAGGTGTAGTAAATTTATTGAACTGAGGATTCCATTTACGGTTTGAATGACCTTTTGAGAAATGTATATTTCAAAAAAGAGCATGCAACATTTATCTGGAGGCCTTTGCAATTGAGAGAGCTGAATGTGTACAGAAAGTGTTCCTAAAATATCCCTCAGGTCGTTGAAAATCTCAAATCCTATCCATTTCTATAATTCTCGTTGGATTTTAATTAACTTAAAGTCTCTACAGAGTAGAATGTCTATAAATTAAATTAGCATTTAAAGAGAAATTGATTGTTCATCCCTATTACGGTGCATTCACTTTCATATCGCTACTAGATCTCTACGCAATATTTACTCACTTCATCTTAAATTTATTAACACGAATTATGTAATGCTAATATTTCCCGCACTCTAAGAGAGTTCAATAAGATCTCGAGTTCTATTCGGCTTGGCTTTTTGGTGTTCAAAGCGCATATTATATAAGTATATGCATATATCCTATGATCTGAAAGTACCGGGAATGTTTAAATAAACCAAAATAGAGTTAAATTTCAGGCAAATTCATTTTATCTCTTTCAAAATATGACCTGTCTGATGCAACACACATGTGCCAACGTTTAACCCAGTCCTCCATGTACCCCTGGTAGGTAGACGAAGGGATGGCCTTCAGCTCCTTCGTCGCATTCTCTTTGATCTCCTCTATCGGTCCATTTTACAGGTTTTCCTTGACAAAGGAGAAAATGCCAGGCCGCTAAAATTGTGAGTGGTGTTTATGAGGCCGATACTACAACAGCTAATTACGTGCAATTTTGGTTTCGTCCGTTCCCGTTCAGACATTTTTGATGTTGAAGAAAATGTCAATAATGTCGATAAAATCACACGACATAATTGAAGTTGATCAGCATTTTAGTAGTCGTAGCATCGCTAAAGATCGACCAAGAAACACTTTTAAGCCCTTTGCGAAAAAATTGTACGCAGAAATATTGGATTTCTCTATCTATAAGTATAATCGACCCATTGCACACAGCGCTCTGCAATAATATCATATCTATTCTAACATAATAATTACTTGTGGCATATATAGTAGTACACAGATCATTGTGAAACGTAGGTAAGAAATCGATTTAGGTTAGGCTAGGTTATGGTGGTAATCGGTCTGCACGACCAACTCACTTAGACCTTACAGGTCCGTTGTGATACCACTGTGCTGCACGGGAACCCCATTTACCTTCCTTCGTGGAACCATTTTGTGGCTCTTATGAAACGTAGAACTGATCCCAACCCCACGCCAGACACCTCTGTAAGAGAATTAAAAAAGTATTTACCTAGACAACCTACACTGATTTTAGCTATTGCTGGACAATTGCAAAGGAAGTGCTCAACTGTTTCTTCCTCTTCCTCATCTCTACAACTTCTGCGATATTCATGGGAAAAGGTCCTAGTCTTGAGGAATGCCTGCCAAATAGCCAATGACCGGTTAAACAAGCCACGACCTTCGAGATATTGTCTCTTGAGAGACTAAGCAATTCCTTTGTCCTTTTCTTGTTTATTTGCGGCCATAGTAGCCTAGCTGTTACACATGTATCTTCATCTCTCCATGATCTATAAGAAATCGATTTATGAGGGGAGATATTTCTTTCATCCCCTCCATTTGTATGCGCGATGGGGAGTCATCTAAAAAGTCAAATAAATCAACAAAACTTGGTGGCTGGTTGCTTTAAAATTGAAAAACTCGGAGTGTGATCAACCCTTCCTTCCACCTAACGGTAATATTAAATGATTATTTTAAACACGCTTCATTTGTAAATCGTTTTTACAATTATCATATGTCCTGGCTACTGTCAATGAAGATTACTTTCTACGATGTCATGCTGAGTTAATTCGGTTGAGATATAGGTATGAATGAAGTGATGATCTCAGAGAAAGGAAAAATACTTCTCTTTAACCATTCCACTTTCCACTGCAAATGTAATATGAGCACGGAATCTTGGTCGTACGGCTGCAGATATGAAGAAGTAATGAAGAGTTAAAACTTCCTTTGGGAATGTCCCGCATTTCGAGAATTTGCACAGTTCAGGCACAAGGGAGGTGATTGGATTCGCCTAAAGTCGTGGGGTTTAAGGGTACATGTGGATAGATTGGGGACCACAATGGGCCCCTGTGGCCATTAAGAGAACTCTTTTTAATAACAACTAACCAAGCCTAATCTAAGCCACGGCTGCTCTTATCAACCTTGTCTTGAATGACGCCTACAAGTTTATCCTGGGGGCTCTATCCAGAACGAACGAACTCTTTATGGAAAAGTTATATACGATAAGTGATACTTATGCTGTAGTCAAATAGTAGCCTAACCTATATTGGGATAACTGCAGCGAACAGTGATCTCTTGGGGTGGTCTGATAAACTGTAAAAGGTTAGTAGAGCAAAACTTCGAAAAACTAAAATATCACATAGAATCTTTAGCAAAAAATACAATACAAAATTCTTTTACATTTTTTTCTACAAATTGTCTTGCATTTACATTGAAAATTGAAACCTAAATTATAAATATTTAATTCTATTGCAATTCGATGATCCGTTGACAGTGACTTCTTTTGTTGAATAGAAAAGCTAATGGCATTCACACCCGTATAAATATGTATGTATAAATATATGTACTACGCATTTATTATTAACTGAAATTCACCGCAGAGATTTTTTGTATTAATTTTTTTGAATGTTTCTCCTTCCACAATGCATTCCTTGACATTGAAGTGCCGTCCATCTGCTTCTCAACAATTACTTAATCACTTAGCATTCGAATCAATCAATTAATCGACCTAATATCTATCATTCAATAAATTTTCAAATCACATTTGCATTGATTACATTTTTAAATGACACTTCCCCGATACACTTAAGGAGAAAACATGACATGAAAACGCAAGTGGTTTTCCCACTCATTTTGCTGTCAAGAAATCTACTTTTCATCCCAAAAGTAATTTGAGAAAATTGATTTAAATGTGTTGGCCATCAATTTCGAAAATGAAGCTTGCGCAGTTTAAGTGCAATTTTTAGAATCAGTAATAATTCGGAAAGTTAGTTGCTTTCAACTTGCTGGCATTGCACAATAAAATTTTCTTTCTTTAGAAAAGTTCAGTCAAGCTATTCGAATGGTGCCGTATGATACTCCTTCCGAATTGGTTTGCAATACTAATAATAATAAAATATAATATTAATTTCTTTGACCTAATATAATATATAATAGATATAATTTTTATTTTTTAGCCAAAATAGTGGCTGCCTAGAAACTGCGATCTGACTTCAGTGGAATATTTTTTGTGAGGCGCCGTTTAAAATGAATTTTACACCAACCATACAGTGATGATTTACGAGTTGAAATATTATATAAAATCCACAATAAAAACTGATGAGCAGAGCGCCGAAACTCGCGAAAATGCACTAAGAACTTGAGTTGGCAGAATGGATTGCCGTAAAGTGACCTCTGGAAGTCAATTGAATTAACTATTTTCAATAAAAAATAATGGTACACTTTGTAATGACACAAAACGCCTAAGAGAAGGTAAATTTCAAATTTTTTTCCATTCGGTTGGGGGAAAAGATCGTAGCGTTTTTACTGAAACTTTTATTTAAACAAAAAAAAAATAATTATATCAATAAGTTAATCAATTATGTATTCGCGGTTGCTGTTTACAACTTCTCGACCAATTTGTTGATGCCGTTCCGCCAAAAATCGCCTGGTCTGGTGTTTCCCAGTGCAACATGTCCTCCCAGTACCGCCAAAC
Organism: Anastrepha fraterculus; assembly: GCA_037575425.1. Taxonomy (NCBI): domain Eukaryota; kingdom Metazoa; phylum Arthropoda; class Insecta; order Diptera; family Tephritidae; genus Anastrepha; species Anastrepha fraterculus. Next base: position 10,523 of record JAYXIM010018094.1, on the reverse strand, counting down.
ACATGTCATGATCTTTGTTGTTTTCGTTGAGCTCGTGAGGAGCCCAGGCTCCCAAGCTCCCAAGAGAATCGTTTTATGATCGCAGTTCATTTTGTCCGAGAAATTAACGACTGGTTTGGCGGCCGTCCTCCTTTAAAACTTTTTTGAGACATTCTTCATCGAATTCAGAAGGTCTTCCGCTGCGGGACGCCATTTTTGAACTTGCAAACCATTTCCGTGCTGTAGACTCACCTATGAGGCCTTCTCCATACATTTCGCAAATGTCGGCAGCTTTTTGACCTCGAAGGCAAAGAAGAGCAGGTGTCGAAAATGTTTATTTTTGCCTTTTAGGCATTCCATTTCTAAGCCTCAAAACTAATAAAAAATTAAATAACTCCAAAAATACAATTAACACAGTTTTGTAGAGCAGAAAGAGTTCTATTGAATGAATTGAAAAATGAAAGAAAATGAAAGAAAATATAAAAACGCTAAGGAATTATTCCCGAACCCAATACAATTAGATTTTTTACAATCTATACATATGTACATATGTATTTATTTTCCCGTACTCGACATCACTTTGAGAGATAAGGGATAAAAATCATTCGATCACACAGTCACAATTTAAATTCAAATAGTTTAGAGGAAAATGTTGGCTAACGCAATGTGATTGGTCAAAAAATAGCTCCAGAAAGTGAACCAGCAAGTAAATTTTTGGCTGCTTTCGGCAATTGCTTTAAAGGCACTATGTAAAAAATATTGTATTACTGACCTAAATTCTTCAATTCGAGAGACTTGTGAGTTTTTCGCCATATCTTACGACTTTTATAGAATCTCGAAACTTTTATTTGGGCTAAATAATATGATATCATATGATACTTGAGAACTAGACAGCTACAACTAATAAAGGTCAACCCATTCGGCTACGGCGGCCGCCGATTAATTTTGCGCCGCCTTGTATATAAATGTATTCATCGTAGTTGTGAGCATTTTTGCTATTAACCCTTTGGGGACAGAGCCGCTCGACAGACGAGCGTCGCTGAAGACGAGAGGTATTGGAGTGCGTAGTAAAGAAAATAAATATATACGTTGAACGTTATAGAAACTAAGGCTTTATTTCACACAAGAAAGAAATTTCATGAAATCAATAAATAATTATAAACAAACTGCTATCACTGCTTATGTTGAAATATCTGAGTATATTCCTTATTGCACAGATTTCACTCCCATTTGACGAAGTAATGCCGTCATCTTCCGTCTTATCAGATTCAAAGTAATATTCCTCAGAACTGTCACTATCTAACGTATCATCTCTAAATCGTTTGGTCGTCGTGCGTAGGATAAAATATAAAATATATAAAAAGCCTGCCGTCATCTCACATCATAAGTTTACATTATAAGGAAGATAAGACTTAATCGCTAATGGCCCCCAATGTCTTTGAATGAAAACGTGACTCTTTTACTATACCTATGCTTATCTTATCGCTCAGAACGACACGCGTCCGGAACGTTAAAACGGCTTGGGCGGCTATATGCCGACACTCGTCCCCAAAGGGTTAAAAACCTTCTCTGATTTTAGGGTGCAACTAATTGGAGGAGAATTTCCGGAAATCGAAATTGATCAAATATATTCTCTATTTATAACTTCAATGCCAAAGTTTGCTTACCATCTGAAAGACAATCATAACTCCGCCGCCATGTCTCGAATATTTCCAATCCATTTGGCCAAGTTAATAACTTAAGTTCCCATGGTTTATTTGACAACAGTGAGCGGCAAGGTGAGATATTACTCATGTGGGTATTGCTTGACTGTTTCGCATAAACTAACTTTTTCTAAACTTGATAGATGATTAGAGGCAATAATTTTTATGGAAGGAAATGGTTATTAAAGCAACCATATTTGATGTAAGAATAGAAGGTTTTCTGATCATTTAAGTAAATACTGTCCTTTGCTCGCTCATACAGCAAAACAACATCACACTTTGTTGGGTCCGCGGCCACTCTGGAGTGGAGGGAAATGAAAGAGTGGATGAGTGTGGAAGGTAAGGATCTGAATGTGACTTTCACCGAGTGATAGAGGGCACAAGTATTCCTCTAAACGAACTGTACACTGCGATTGACTTCAGCGTAATCGCGGAAACCGATAGAAGGTGGTCTCTGACTACTAACTAGAGGGACTCACAGTTCAATGCTATCCGCCTCCTTAGGCGAGTCAGACAAATCTGGTTGACCCCATGGCTTGTGTCCTGTTATAATACCGACCATCAACCGAACGTCGTTTCTTCCAAGTTTTAGAAGAAAGTCCGACAGTTTTCTGTTCGGGCTTGTTACAAAATACTTTGCGGTGCCGCAGCGTTCTAGACCGGACCATCGTTCTTTATCTAATTAGATACATTTCAAGATTCCTGCAGAACTTATTCCAATGATTGGCTCTGGCCCCTCTTCCATCCCCTTGAGCACCGCAGTGTCCTGGGACCCATATAAGTACAAACTTATTCTGTCTTGCAACAGAGTTAAGCTTCTTCCCATTTTTGAACAACCTTTGAGGTTTGCTTTGCGTTTTCCAGAGCCTTTAATGCAGCTTGATTGCCACTAAAGACCCCAATCTGTTTCCCGCCCCATCTCCTCTCAATTATCCATTCTGCTATTTTCAGAATGGCAAAAATTTCCGTTTGGAAAACAGTTGCCATTTCCACCATAGCCTAATGATACTTATTACTATCGTTTAAGTACCATCCGGCTCCAGAACCTATTTCATTCTTGGACCCATCGTAAAGAAAATATCCGTCAAACCTCTTTCAATGCACTCTGGATTACTCCATTGCTCACGCAATGGAAATTTGACATACAATTTCTTTCCAAATGAAACTATGGGTATAAGGTATCCATAGGTGCCAAAAACAGTGGGTACTGTTCATATACCCTCGCAAAGATTTCTCTGTGTCCCGAAGTTCCGTCTTCGTGCCAGAAACCATATTTATGGAGCGTACACATTGCTTTTATTGCTTCCTGTTGTATCTTATGATCCAAGAGGAACAAATTAAGTATAGCATTTAGGGCATCGCCAGAGGTTGTACTAATGGCACCCGTAATGCATAAACATACACTACTTTGCAGCCTGTATAGTTCCCGAAATGTGGACTTAACCATAGTCCGTTGCCACCAAACCACAGAGGCACAAGTGATGATTGGTCTGCTAAGTGCTGTGTATATACACCAGACCACAGCAGGTTTCAGTACCAAACGTTTTGCCAAATCAGAGTTGCTAGTTCCTTGTTTTTAGTTTTCATTTTATTAAGAAAAAATGTTTTTGTACTTTAAATGTCGTCTTAGAAATAAGTTTTAGATTTAAGATTTGAATATATAGCTATATTTCTTATATACAATGTTGAAATATATGCATCTAAAGGTTGTTGTGTTGGCTATTCAAAAATAAATAAATAAAGGAAATAAAATAAAAAAAATTTTTAAGGTAGACATCAAAAACAGCAAAACTTAAGTTGGAGAAAATACTTCTATGGTTTTTTGTTGGAAAAAAATACAATAATTATAATTATATATTAGTAAACATGTTAAAAAATGTTTATTAAAAAATTGTGATAAGAGTAAAACCTCTAACAGATTCAAAATATTGGTGTCGGGAAACGATTTGGGGTAAACAGTTTTTAAGTTATCTGAAATGTATAAAAAAGTGAACGTTAGTTAGTGACACATTCGCGTTTACCAGAAACGTATTCACACGCTTGCAGTCAGTTGTATAGGTGAAAGTGTGCATATATGCAAATAAATGTATGAGTATGTGTGCTAATAGGTGCGTACTCGTACAGTACATTGAATATCTACTAATTTAAGAAATCACGCCTGCGCTTAGGGCTATGAATTTTTTATGACAATTTAAAGGCTATTCCTTGCACCTTCATTCTTGGCGCTCGCTGCTCTAATTTGAAGCAAATTAACGTCAGTGATGAAGGCGTTCAGTGAAAGAATTTGCATTGCGGAAATGTGAAATACGTACTTATAGTACATACATATATTTTTCGTATACTCATGCAAAATACTTAAATACATACATACAAATGTATGTAATTCAAGTTCAAGGCGATAGAGCAGTTTTCGTAATTGCGTAGTTACACGAATGCGCAATTTAGCTCAGTATTCGGGTGTAATTAAGGACACATTTTTTTGTGTTTTTTTAGATGGCCATGTATGTATATGAATAGAATAGAATTATGCTAATAGTCAATAAAATTCCAAATATATAAACCTATAATAAAACTATTGAGCCTACAAAAACCTGCATACGAAATGCCTGTTTATAACTGAACTTCTAGATATTTGCATAAGTATGTAGTTATACTACAGTTCAAAAGGAGGAAAAAAACAAGCATTTTTTGTTCAAGTCGATAACTTTAAATGTTGTACACATAAAGATGCTATAACTAACCCGATGGTAAGAGGTGAAAAAATGTGTGACATAAAATGAGGCAGGCCATGACAATCCTCGGTTTAAAATGCGAGATATATGTATACATGTAAATGAGAGATAATTAAGGTCAGACAACGTTCTAGCGAGTGGCGCATTGGAACTATATAATGCCCTACTAAAGCCAACGCGTAAAATCTTGTAACGGCTAAAATTTCTGCAGCGGGCAATCAATTTTGCTATTAATGAGATCAAAGACAAATGATACTGCGGAAAAGTACCTCTGTCACTTAATACATAGAAAGAGACTAATCAAACGGCAGCGAGATTGGTGTGATGGTTTCGGGTCTGAGAAATTGATTGAACCCTCTTCACTCGATTTATATGGACTGCATGGTAAGGTCTCCAAATAAGAGCAGCATAATCTAATATCTTAAGAGTATATGGGTCAGCGATGAGTGACGTCTAACAAAAGCGAGCATAGCAAGTGAATTGGAGACGGCATAATTTAAGTGATGATAAAATTAAGCTTTGTATTACTTTTATTATTAAGCTCAAATTTGTGGATGTATTCTTAATACAAAGACTTATTTAAAGTACGAAACTTATTCCTGTGGAAGACAAACAAATCATAAAAACGGGTTTCTTCAGTTAACTTGAACTTCTTAAAAAACTTATTTCTCAAACTTTTATGATGTTTGAGTTCTTTCGTGCATCTAGGAAATTACACACTACTCGTGCATCACCTAGCGGGACAATTTTTTCATGTAAAAACAGGAACTAAAACTGCATAACTTGCGCGTTTTGGCCGGCGCTAGTTTATATTGTTTTTAGTATAATTTTTGACCAATGCTGTAAATTTTAATTTTTTTTGCCTGGCTAATTATTATGAAAAGTGGCATCCTTTATTAGTATCAAAAAATTTGAGACTCTAATCCCCATTTGGTGGTGTTATTTTAGCTGCTAATGAACAAAATTTTGATACATCGCATGATGGGGAAGAAAAAAAGTATTATTATTATTATTTATAAGGGATGCATTCAATATAACCCTAACTTAATTAGCACACTGGCTGCTAGGGCCTTCAGTGCTGAAGAAAAAAATATTGTAGTAGAATCTTTGAAAATATGTGTATGACAACCTGAAACTACTTTATCAAGCTCTACCAAACTTGGTGGACATTTTGCATATAAGCTTAAAAAATTTTAATATTGCCCAAAACCGACGGCCTTCTCCTATAATTAATTGGTTGCAGTGATTACTCAGTTAGCGGTTGTAGGCGCCATCTTGTTTCAATACTTGTGAACAACATCCGAATTTTACTGTAGCCTATCACTACGCACTTCACCGTTTCCCATATATGTATGGTATAAGTGTGTAGAAGATATTTAGATTCCTATTCATTCGCCTGCACATGAAAAAATTATTCAGATGTTCTTGAACTACTAAGATACATATGTTGCATGCCATATCATAATCAACAATAAAAATTTTTAGTAACTGATTCAGAAACATGCTTGCTAATTCATTAGAAAATGTTTAGTGCGTTGCATTTCATTAGAATGAATATCTACTTTTTTGTCTGTTTCATTGTTGAAAATATTTAATTATTGAACAGTTCATGACTTACGATTTTGTGCTTGCTTCACGCTTGCAATATTTTGAGTTTTAATTCTTCTACTCAATTTTATATATACATTTTTTTAACTCTTGTTACTGTTCCTGCTACAACTCTTCATGAAATCTTAATATTATTATTAAATTTAAAAAGCTGTGTTAATTTTGTCGTTTTTATTTTTCCATATTTAACGGCGTCTTTACTAAGCTTACTATAATTTTTAAGCTTACTTGCGTTGCCAACTGGAATATTGTTCTCTCCATGTCTCTCAAAATTTATTCGAATCGAGTTTAAGCTTTTACTCAGAGAAGTGTTAGCTTTTACTCAGAGGGTAAGTAAAGCGAGCACTCTGTTTTTGGTTGTTTTATTCGATTGCTTCGCTGTATGTACAGTGTAACAGTGGATTACACTTACACAAATTGAGCACATAGTACTTAGATGAAGATTATGATTTTTTAATATTGTGAAAAAAGCATGTACAGACTTTTTATTAAAAACCGAATTTATACTTAGATTCCATGAAGAGGCACTTTAGGCAAGTGCCATAGACACAATACAGAAAATTATCAAGTGGTACAAAAGTACTTCATATTTTATTTTAAAGCAAAAATAAGCCAAACTACCTAATAAACTCTTGAAAAAACTTCTAAACTTTTCAAAAATCTTAGTTCTTAAATTGATATTTAGAAGTGTTTATTATTTCAAGCTAAATATTTTCAAATTTTTGTTATCAACTTTATTATAGTTGAGAAAAACTTAATATAAATATGAGAAATACCCCTGATTTTTGGTTATCTGTGTATACAAGTTCGTCAAAATAGTTGTACGAAAACTTTAATTGTTATAAAAAACGGAAGTAATTCTATTGTAATATATTCAATAGACATATAATTTTTATTTTAAATTCTATCTTCATATGAAATACGCGACATTTTCACAAGGGGTTTAGCAATATTTTCCTAATGTAGGCGTATATTGAGAGGAAACTTATTTCAAGAAAAGAAAATATTATACGACCTTCTTCGATTGATTTTTCACTTCCACTATTACCATCAGCGGCATCGCATCAAATACTTGTCGGGATGGCGTGTATCTGTGTTAATTCGTTTGACATGAAGTGAATCCGCTAGATATTTATTCGCTGCATTTGTTTATGCCGCCCCAAAGTTCATACAGGTTTTATTGTGTAAGATATTCTCCGATAAGTGCATATGGAACCGCAAAATTCTTCAATTTATATTGTATCCAAAATATCTGTTTATGGTGTTTTGCCACTTTAAAACAGATGAATAAAGTGAAAGATTAGAAGAACCATATTTAAGAAGCAATCCCATAATATGACTTTAGTAGATGAAAGCTTAATACATACGTACATAATCAAATCTCTTATATTTTTATTTTTATATGATAGTTCATTGTAATCTAGATGCATATAAAGTTGCATAAAGATAAATTGCATACATGAGGTGTAACACATTATAAAACAACTTGATTTAATATTAGTTTGCAATATGAAAATATGTTAGCGTTAGATGAAAAACCAGCTACGCATAGTCAAAGGAGGACAAGCATGAGATAAATAATAATTATTCTACGCTGAAGTTATTTCCGGTTAATTAGCGCCCATCAATATGAAGGAATATAATCGGCAAAATTCAGCGAATGAAGGACAAGGCGTACAAAAGTTTTTGAACGATCCCCCGAATCGGCGTTGGGTCGATCAATAAAGGCAAAGGTACGACTTAGCGACATGGTATAGTTGTTAGATGACTATTAAAACCAAGTCAAGGTCGGATAGTATATTGCCTTCAATACAGTAAGAGGTAGGAATGACGCCACCCTATTTGGAGAAGGCCGTATGAGAATAATTAACTGTAAGCCGTTGGTACAACACCAAGCTGAGGTATTGTCGATATCAAATTAAATGTTAACAGAATCGGAGCGATATGAAGCAGTAGAATAAATCTTTCAATTATTAGCATTGAAAAGAGCTTAGATTAAGTAAAACAATTTGATTTGTCATTGATAAAAACAAATTGAGAATCACCTAAAATACTGCCTAAGGGGCATTAGAATGTGTACCGTCAACAACGACTTCATAATTACAATGGAGGCGTAAGGATTTATCAAAAATGCCAATTTTGAATAAAAACTCACACTGGCTAAAACCAAAATTGAGTGGCGAACTTGTCGAAAGCTTTTCAAAATTCATTATGTATTCCGAAACCATTGCCAATCGTTATGAATCACGATTTTTTTTTACTACAATATTTTGTTGTTATTTTCTTTATTTACTTTTCATCTAGACTTCGTAAAAAGCCCTATGTGCTTTGATTAAGAAAAAAAAACTAATTTTATCGTAACGAGTAAATGGAAACCAATACATATTTTATTTGTAGCTCGTGCGTTCGCGGACACTTATTAACAAGAAAAAGTAAGTAAGCAAAGCAAATCCTTGCTAGAAAAAAATTTGCACTTTATTGCTTTACTTTAATCTAATTAACGTGAAAACCTCTACTGTACTTTTATTTGCATTTAAAAATTACTTGTTTGGCTTATAAATATAGATTTTTTTAAGACCGTAAAATTCGATCTTTGGCTAGTAGTATATTCAAATGAGTTATTTTGCATTGGAACTACTAAATTTTATGTTCATTGCAGAAATGTTGCTCGAAAAATAATTAATAGGCCCACTGTATGTTATAGGTGGGAAAACAAGTTGTGTACATACGCATGCCACAACATTACCATTGCGTTGGAGTGGAGTACCTACACAATTTTTGAGAGAACATGTGAATGCTTTTGTTCCGCTCGCATTTGTTGTGCGCTCATTGGTGGTGTTTGTTTTTTGTTTTTATGTTACTTTAGATACGGATACAGTCGGTGTAGTATGATCCAATATTGATGTTGAGTGAAGAAAATAAAAACAATCAATGAAAGTGCCATATAATAACACAAATAATAAATGGAATGCTGAAAATTGATTCAAATAGAATAAATTGTGAAAAGTTTGTCTACAATAACACGAATTAATAGAAGAAGAATCGAAAACTTATTTGCAATACAATTTGTGTTCTTAGAAGTGACACTTGGTTGATTACAGCAGCAGCTGTAAACGAGTCGCAGTATTTTGTAATTGTTATTGAATGTTACCTTGGCAACGCATCACGCATTGATAGGTAACGAATTTGTTTACTGAAGGTAATCATTTATTTACTCGCAGTCATTTAAGATGTTTAATAATTGTTATTATCATAATTTTGCTTTGAATCGCGGCAGTAAGTATGTAAATATGTACATATATACAAATATACGCGCGCTCGGATTTAAATGGGTTTGCATGTGTAGCGCAGACTTTCACATTGACACAAATCACTTCGCCTAATGCGTAAATATGTTGGCATGAACATACATATGTATATGTAATATCTCATAAGTTGGGGCTCTCGTTGAAAGCCCTTTTAGCGAGCTCTCTAACATACTTTACGCTCGCATACACACATACAAGTAGATGTTTAAGCGCATACAAGCATTCACCTCGCAGTGCCAATTCAAGCCATATGCTTTGTGCTCTCTTTCGTATTTCTGCACAGTTCGCAAGTATGCAAAGAGAAAATTTGTTGATTGAGCGCATTTAGGAAAAACATATGACTGCAATCGTCTGCACTAACAAAAGCCAGAGACGAACTTGTAACAAATATTCATTTCAAATTTATAAATAATTTGTACTGCCAGAGCTGCATAAAAAAGAAATATTATGTGGAATTGTTAGTGGAGTTTGGAAAATAAAATAAGAATATGTGTGCTTCAAGGAAAAGTTAAAAAATAAAACACCAAATTATAAAAATAAGGATGTAACTGAATTTTTGAAGCTCAATACATTTAAGATGCCCTTAGTAAATTTGGTCCACCAGTTTTGAGAAAAATAACAAATAAACTTATAATATTATATATCGGCATATGATTCTTTTGAGTCTGAAATTAGGTCTTTCAAGCTCGAGTTTCTTATTTAGCAATGTTATGACAGCTGTAGCAGTTTATCGTTTGTAAATTGACAGATGTTAATTAAAAATTATAAAATCTACAAAAATTAGTTTGAAAGTTTTGGGAAAAAAATCAGGTGGTTTTGCTGAAAAAAATATATTTTCAGGCGTAACACATACATATGTATTTATTTCAACGGGTATACCAACAAGGAAACTTGCCATCTTTGGGCATTGGAAAATCGATGAAAATATGTTGGGAAATCTTTATATTTCAGTTGTGGTACTATTTGCTGCTTATTGTGATTTGGCGGTACTATTGGAGTGAATAATTTAATGATATTCTGCAGCCATATTGCCCAATTTAAAGCCTTCATGTAAATAAACCAGATACAGATGAAACTTTGAAATATAACGTTCGGCTCGCAATGTACGAGGTGAAGCTAATTGTCATTATTAGAATTTGTATACTTGGTGTATACTTGTTGTATACTTTGGTTTACACTGTAGCAATTTAACA